>QYTT01086585.1:25050-36876 GCA_006980735.1 Dasypogon diadema
GAATGCGTAAAGTAAACCTGATCTCAACTACTACTATGTTGGATGAGATTGGTATACTTTTACCTAATACCAAAATAATGCATTTAAAGTAGTTAAAACTATCATTTTAGGATTTGTTGACTTTCAATTCCGAGCTATTTATAATAATTCGGCATATTTGGTGTTCATAAAAACAAAACAGATAACTTGATAATCCAGCAGGAGCGGCATCAGACCTGTATTACGTCAATATTCCAAAATTAGCTACGATATGGCTTTTATGGCAAAGTAAATAAACATCGTGCAAGCAAACAAAAACTTTGTCACTTCAGTATTTATTCGTTACTACATCAAAGAGCCGTACCCAGGTCATACCATCTAATTGAATGTAATTTGTTATTACCACACACATTTCAGAAATGAATCTCTCTCTCTAATGTAAAGTGACCTCACCGCAGATATTTATCGCAATAAAAAATGGCTTGGATTGGATCAGGCAGCATCCCACCCATTCGATTACCTATCGAGTCGGGGCATCTTCCCATGATTCCAACACGTGACTGTCACACTGTGGTCACAGGTTAATATTAATACTGGTCCTGGTACTGGCGGCTGAAGCTTTACGGTTTCCAATAAAGTATCTAAAATTTATTTCAGATACATTCCAAACAAAGTGTGCTTTACAGCAATCAAAATCACAAATCTAATAAGGTAATTAGCAATTATTGCGCGTTTTTTTTAGATTGTGTTTTTCCATATTCGTCATCGGACTTCGCTGACTTTAAATCTCTTTAGCTGATCTCTAGCAAGTTACTTTACTTCCCACTTTCTTTTCTCGAATTCTTCCACATAAACAATTTCAATTTCCGTACAAAGTAGGCAACATAGAAGATAGAATCCACAGAAGTCGACCGATGTCTGATGTGAACAACTAACTGATGTTTTGTTGACCCATCTTCTTGTTTTGCAAATGCATAATTATGAAAACTGTTATAAAGCAAGTATTTTGTGGAAACGAAACATGCAATCATTACCAATGACTTCCGTTTGTGTCTATGCTTTCGACTGATGGTGATGGTTCGCACGGTGCCTTTCGTTCTATATTTGGTTACTAGGTCACTTTCATTCGGCAGACGAATTCGAACAGCATAAATGGAAGTTCACTTGCCAATTGTTTTGCATCATTCATAAGGCCAATGCATCCAAGCTTATGTGCTCGGAACATAAATGGAAGCAACCAATTTGGTGCCTACCTTTCTTGAATAGAAAACAATTGTAGGAGTTAAAGGTCAATGTTAAATTTCGTTTAGGACTAATTTGGAAAATGAGAGTTTTGAAGAAAGTTTTTACACACTCTTGAATAGTGATTGTATTAAAAGAAAATAATTACCTTGGAGATTTTTGAATACTTTGAACTTGACTATTACAAAATATTCTAATTCAAATTTATAAATTGCCATTGATAATGATATTGATACGCACTATTCTACTTAGCAAAACCTTACTGAATTTCAGGATCTCGAAGTTAGAACTTTTCTGAAGGTTATGTACTGAAACGCTATTTGGATCGGGAAAGGAAAGGAACACATTTCAATCAAATGTTTTTCTACTTCCCGTACGACTTTGACTTTTTTGCATTTTTAGGGTTTCGTATGTCCGAATGAAAAAAACGAACCCTTATAGGATCACTCGTGTGTCTGTCTGTCCGTCTGTCACAGCCAATTTGCTCCAAATCTGCTGGACCGATTAAGTTGCATTTTGGTACACATATGAATTTCTGTGACCCGAACACGAACGTGTAACGTAAATAAATAAATTTTGAATATGGGGGTCACTTTTGGGGGCCAAATTAAAAAATTAAAAAAAAAGTTTTGCAAATTGTACCTTGTGACATATCAAATGAAATATATTTTTTATATTGTCTCAAATATATTTTTTTCATAATTTTAAAATAAATAGTTTTAAAGTTATTTAAGAAAATAGATGAAAATTGACCATTCCCCCCCCTTATCTAAGAAACTACTGAGCCTAAAATTTTGAAAAAAATACTAAAAATAGTTCTTAACTTATAAATTACAGAAAAACCTATAAAAAGTCTATGGTCTTAAAATAGCATGGTAAATTTCCCAATATGCGTAACAAATCAAAAAATGAAATATCAGAGTACCATCTATCCTTGGTCTTAGTCCACGTACTCAGGAATATACGACAAAACAAAATTTAACAATAGACAATATATTCAGCAATTTTCCTCTACAATCCGGTACCATACACACTTTTTTTTAGTTACCACAAATAAATTTGGGTCAAATTTAAAAAAACATGGTAGATAACATATTCATCGTACGGAACGCTCTCCACGCGAGTTCAACTCCCACTTGTCCAGTTTGTATATTTTGTTATTGTATATGTTGTTATTGAACGCAAGGTAATTTTGTAAATTTTTTTAAATTTTGTC
Source organism: Dasypogon diadema (assembly GCA_006980735.1). Classification (NCBI taxonomy): domain Eukaryota; kingdom Metazoa; phylum Arthropoda; class Insecta; order Diptera; family Asilidae; genus Dasypogon; species Dasypogon diadema. The sequence goes on from QYTT01086585.1 coordinate 27,488, forward strand.
TGATTAGTCTTAGCCCTGATGATGTCCAAGTAGGACGAAACGCGTGGGCGTATATAAGAAAAATTAAAATTGTGGAAAAACAAGTGTTCGTTTCTCTTCGAAAAACTTTATCGAACTTAACAATGTTCCACCAAATGCCAATACACAAACCAATAAGAGTAATTTATTGTTATCTACTATTGCGAACTAAAACCTCAAGTGGCTATAACTCAGTAACAATTCGTTTTCGGGCATATGTTTACATTAAACTTTTTTCTTATTTTTACTTGTAGAAGCCGCTTGTATGTAGTTACCATTTTTGTTACACTTTGTATAATTTTTATCCTTCGACAAAGGCACCTTCACTCCTTAGTACTTTACAATGAAAAGTTTTATTTTATTTATTTGTTCACGCCATGTAAAATTTTAGAACAATTTCGAATAATACCTGCAAAGTTATTAGGGTAAACAAGAAAAAACTTAAAAACAACTAAAAATATACCGACGTCATGGAAAAATGTGCTAAAGAACCTATTTTGAGTCACGGACTTCTTTTTTAATCGAAATAACCTTTTTGCACTTGCCTGAATAAATGGAAAAATTATTTTTGATAAATTTGTATTAAGTATTGCCTACATTATTACAATTTATTATATTCTTTAACATTTTTAACCCTTGTGATATTTTGTGCTGGTTCTATAAAATTTTTTCACGGGAGATTTTGAAATTTTTTTCAAACGTAAAAGTAACTAAAAATTAAAAGCTTAAATATATGTTTAGAGATTAGTTAGAAGTCAAGGTAATATCTAATAAGCCCTAACAAATTCTGCGTCCGCAAACGCATAAATTGAAAGCAATTAAAAGCAAATGGATGCTGTTCAGGTGAATTTGCATTTTCTGCCGCTTTGTTAGAAAATGTCAAGAGAAGCCAAGATAATTTGTGCATAGCTTATCACGACGCGATGAGGAGAAATATGTAAAATAAAAATGGGTATTTCAAGTAATTAAAATTCATTAAAAATGAAAATACAAAACACAATAATCGTTATGTTAATATTCCTCGTGTGCGTGCGAACGTGTCTTTTGCGATTTTTTTTTACCTCTCATTTTCCAAAGAAGTCGTGAAAACGAATTTCTCAGTTGAGACTAGTTTTGTAACAATATTATTGTCGGTTGATGGGTATTAACTTCGTCTAAAGTGAAGGAGAATATTGCAACAGAGATCATATTGCTAAATTTTTGTGCATTTTTCAATTACTTACATATGCCAATTAAGACGTGCAATGAGTAGATTGGCTTAAGAAGTCTCAACTGGAAAAAGTGGTTTAATTATTCACCGTTGAAACTAGGTCTGTAGGAATTAATCAAGTAAGTGAAGTGGTAAGAAAAATAAATTGTTTAATGAATTGATTCGAAATCTTGTGTGAACTCATTTTTCCAGGCACATACAATAAATATGCAAAACGAATTTTATAATTATCTTTAGGTGATAGTCAACTTTCTTTAAGTTTCTAAAATTAGGTTTTCAAAAAGTGATCAATCAAGAACAAAAGTACTGATGGATTTTGGTAAATGAATCTTCCCAAACGTTTCATTGTCCTGGCTGCACCATAACGCCTCTTATTTTGTATTTTTATATAATTTCCGGATTAAATGTGACTTTTTTCCGAATTAGATGTAATATAATTAAATGAAAACCAAATTAAATTCGGATTAAATGCAATCCTGACCGGAAGAATTGAAACTTTCTCCGAATTATATGGAATTCTGACAAGATCACATCTTTCCACCTAACTTGATAGTGTTCCGTATAGAGGTCTTCAGTTCTCAGAGGGAGAAATATATTCTAAATGAACTAAAGCAGCTTCAGATATTGTCAATGTCATAACAGACAAAATAATGAAAATTAAAGCGAAAACAATAAATTTGTAATATGGAATATCCATGCAAGGTGTGTACAATTTAGGTCATAACTTCATAAAAAATCAAGAATTGTAAAAGGAACTTGTCGAGTGAATGGTGGAGGGCGGTAAAAAAATACGTCAACTGTTTACTTAAGGCTGTATCAGCTTAGCACAGATTTTCACCAGAGGTCTAGAATAGTCAGAAGTGAAAACGAGATATTAACATCTTCGGCATTCTCAATGAACGATTAGCATATTTAAATAACATATATGAATACATATTACACTTCCCGACTTCAATAAATGTTCCAAATGTACAAACGCCTATCGATAACCCGCAGCCTATGTAGGATCGAGTCAATAACATTCCGAACGGATCAATTAGGGCGTGTGACCAGGCCCTGAGAAATACTCTAAATACATTGATACCTCAGGTGCGGAGCTTATCCTAGAATGATTGGAAGGATTGCCGCAGTTGTTCATTGCATCGACATATTCAATAGTGCTGCTATTCAATACTACTGATGGTAATTTCTACTGGCTCCTGTAAACAGCCAACCAGACAGATTAACAGAGGCTTTTTTTAACTTCTTTCGGTAAGTCATTTTTGTATAAATTTAACAAGATCCGACCAAGGATTGAACCTGCTTCTCTATAAATTTCTAGTCTGTTCTTGTATCTACTCATTAGAAGTTTGCTATAGGGTCTCGTTTCGGACTTTATACACCATAAATAATATCGAGTACTCTGTTTTTCAAATCACTTTTTAAAAAAAATACTATTGTTTACTAGATTAATTCCTAAATTCCGATTTGTTTCGATATACAATTCTGAACCAACCCATTCGTTCACAAGGAACCGTCCATTGTCCGGAAAATCAAAAAGCTCGCAATATCTATTGGAGATGTTAATAAAAGCTAACACGAGTCGTCAGAGAAAATAATTTTTATATTTCAACAATGCTAAATCAATTCTCTGAACATTCTGTATGGGAGTTTCCATCATTCAAACCACTCAACCAAACATAATATAGATTTTTGGTACCAACTTGTCCCATCTCTATTCCAGCACATTTCTTTCCGTTGAAAATGAATTTTGTTTACTCATTGTGCTCGATTGAATTCAAGGATGAGCAGTGGTCTTACAAGATTAACTCGGCGGATCAACTTAAAAGTTCAAGAAGCATTTACTTGCAGGAAGTTGTTATTTCATTTATCTCCGTTGAGGCGTGCTATTTATAACGCCACAATAGGGCCGATATTGCCTCCTTTGTTGGGTGTCATTACAATTTGTCGGCAACGGCAAGTTCACCTTCTTTCCCCAGCCAACTATCCGAAGTTCAATTAGAGGAATATAAATAAGTTATGCAATCAGCTGGGACTGAGCGGTTATGCTGCGCTTATAATCTCCGCCAGTAGATCGCTTTGACCCATATTCTAGAGATGATGTGATTAAAACTGCTTCGCTTTGAATTCAATGAAAGCTCCCATTCCCACGAGACCAATGAAAATTGCAAATGTCAGCAACATGTGAATTTGTGGGACTCGGACTCCTAAAAACATTGCCACAATTATATAATTGACAAATGTTGCACGGAACTCAGAAATAGTACATATTTCATGATCAGGACTCAAAGTCCACGCAACATTCACTTTTTCATTTTTTCGTCCATCGGCAAGAAAAAATTGAAGATCAAGGTTGAATATTTTCGCATACGTCAAATTTAAATCTGGATCTCGCTTCAAAGTGTGGGCTTGTCAAGAAAATTATTCATGGAACTGGTAGTCGAAATTAAATTCAGTTTGTATTGAGAGCAAAAACAATTTACTCCTATGAAAGATGACGTCAAAAAACAACAAACTTCTTATAAACTGCTTCGATTGTGAAACAAAGTTAGGTGCAATATCTACAGGTTATTTGGTGTCCGTAGTGCACCAACTCTAGAGTGACTCATCAGTTATTGTAAGTATATAGAGTAAGAGAAACTGGTTTCCCATGGACCAGCAACTGCCTTGTAAGTCACAAAGCCCCATTGGCGACTTTTTTCTTGTTATTCTTTTAGCACCTTTTGTTGACTCTGCTGTTTTGTATTTTGCGCAATCTAGTCGCTGAAGATTTAACTTAATTCTTAGCTGATTTACGACAGCACTTAAGTAAGAAATTTTGACTTCCATGAATAATAGTGTGGCTTTTGTTTCTTCACTTTAAGAAGTCGAAGCACGTATGATATCGTGGTCGAGATACAGAGATTCAGTTGCCCATTTTACATAACCCACTTTAATTCACATTGAGATTCGTAGCCCGTAATGAGATAGATTCAAAAAGAATTTCATTTTATTAGAACCAACCACAAATGTTTAGGTTTGTTGACGAGTTTAAAAAATAGCTAAAAAGCGTGCCATAAAAGTATGAAGTAATGTAGCAAAAACAATTATACTCGAGCCTATAAAAGAATTGAGAAAAAAGACAATGAAACCCCATGGAACTATTATTAGTTCTGTTCCAGTATAGGAAGTTATTCTATTGCAGAGAATTTATAAAAATGGTTGTTTCATGTAATATAAAGGCTAAGAGACAATTAGGAAAAAAAATTTAACAAATGGATGGATATTAAAGACCTATCCCCAATTCTATGTACCTACGTGCACTGTACCAATCTCTAATGTCTTCGTGTCTGTAATATGAGTTATCAAACTATAACCCAGCAAGCAGCAAACCAGTAGGAAATGTGTTCATTACTTCATTAATGAAGTAATGTACATATGTAAACTACTATACATCCCCAATATCAGTGAATTTTAACACAGGAGTTTCATCGGAAATTCATGCATTACTATTTTTTGCATTATTCTTTCATTGACTAATTGAAGTAAATGTGAGGTTAAAAGCAAGGTTCAATATAAACATTGCGAATCTATGCATTCTTGGAAGTAAATATAAGCATGTAAGAAAAAAACAAAACGACTACGCTGAATTAAATTTTTTGTTTTCTTGTTCTAATAAACATTCGACAGCTTCCGCTTGAAATTCAAACAAACAAGAAAACAAGAATTTCTGTTACAATAGCCTGTAATTAACATTCTCTGTTACCTTAAGCTTTGCATTACCATGTCATTGGTGATGCTAAAGACTTCGATCTTTGATGAAATTATTCATTACGGTGTTCATCAGTGTTGTGTATGTGAACAGGAAAAGTGGTTGCTCAATTAATGCACAATTTTATTCAATAAAATAATTGATATTAACATCTCAAATTGATTATGATGACCGTCAATCAATAAATTTAAGATAAAGATATCTTTTTTTATAATGTTAACAGGAAGATGTGATATAATTTAATATTTCCATTTCTAAACCTACACAGTTTCTTGTAACATTAATATTTAAAAAATTAATATTTGAGATTGTAATTGAATTAAAATAATGAAAAATATAAAAATATCAATACTAATAACCTATTTTCTGACCTAAACAGCCAATATGCTTGTAAATTCCATATTATTTCTATTATCTAAAGGAAAAAAGCAAAAAGCCGCTTTGCTTTACACGGTAAGAAACATAAAAAGCCCTAACATTATGCTGATTTCACTACCTGAACGGAGCACGGAAAAAGCCCGCTTTTCATTTAAAAAAAGCCCTATAAAATTAAAAAAAGACCGAAAGATGCGGGTTTTTTTCCACTACTTTTATATCTTTTACTTTAGACTGACATGTCTACTTCTACCTGATTCTATGTGCAATACTCCGTCTCATTTTGTAGTCAAACGTACTTCAAGACTGAAAATACTTCTTGTCTTGTCTTTGGCTAGTACAGTTGGCTAGTAATCCGCCTGATATAATAGTAATAGTAATAAATGAGAATTTTGGGACAACATCAAGTTCTAATTTCACATCACAATGAAATGTTAACAGATGAATTTTCATCTTGGAATAGATGTTAACATGAACCGTAATGGGAACAATTATTCTTATTTTATCAAGGCTGTTGGACGACTATTAATACTGACGTACCACAAGGCTCTATACTACATCCAAATTTTTCCCTTAATTCAAGAAGAAAGTGGTGAATATCTGTCCAATGACAAGACATGAAGTATCTGAAATTACGTGAAAAAGATTTCAAAAAAAAACAAAAATACTGTACAAGCAAGTTCAATTTTGGTATATTAATGAAACCACTTTCTCTATTCATTTGGTTGTGTTTTCATCAAATAAAGTAATGGGATTATTTGAATCCGGATGGATATTCACTCTTCAAACATGAAACTCTTTACTTTTTTCCTTATCGTACAAATTTTGTTTAGAAAAGGTAAGATTTGGGTTTTCGATTTGTAACAGCTGTTAAAATGTGTACAAGAACAAATACTGTCGAAATTTTCTACTACCGATATCCGTATTTTGATTTAACAGACGTGTAAAAATCAAACAATTTTAATTCCAAATTTTGCATCGTCATGATCAATTTCCTGGTAATTATCATTAGAAGGACAAAAGAGATTGTTTCAAATTTCAATTTTACTCCATCTGATCGTCAGTTTACCAGTTCAACTTTTTATCTAATAAACATATTAAAATTGTTAATCATTTTAAACTCTCTGGAAATGGATTTTGCACAAAACCGGATCTGCAGAAATTAATGTAAATGCGTTTGCAATGAACGGGAACGAGGCTTAATTTACTACATCAATGACTACTGATATCCATAACGCGCCCTTGTTATTTCGAAATGAGCCTCTACTCTTTTTACGTAACACATTTTTTTTGTAATAATGCTTTTTAACACCTACTCTACGTAAGTGAAATTAACCCTACATCGTGGAGATTGTAAAAAAAAGGTCGTAAATTTACAGCAGTATACCGGCCGGGAAAATTGTATAATACTCGCAATTAGCTTCTCAGCTTCCGAATTGCAGGCGAAATGCTATTAGAAACTTGGAATTTCCTCTGTAACCGCTTTATTACCTAACGAATTGCAATTTCCACAGTTTTGAATTATCTTCTTCCCAAGACACCTTTTCAGTGAACAAGCATACAATGTTTCAGATTGAATCGTTGCTTGGCATATGCATTACTTGTTAATTTTTGTGCTCCCATAACTCCATGTGCAAAAACTTATTACAAGCAGAAAGCGTCTCCGCATTAGACTAGTAATTAATTTTTTCTTAGTATCTATAAAATGACAAAAAAAAAGTTTGTTGGACAGATAGTTTTTTTTTTTCTTAAATATAATTACCATGAGTGCTGCAAATAAATCCTCAAATTGCAAATTAAATGGTCACTAGCAGTCATTTTAAAGAGATAATAGTTAACATACTTATCTAAGCGCATTGAGAGAATTATAACGCCGCGCCACACTAAGAGTTGAGGATGGCTTTAATAGCACCCATTAACTCTGGAGAAAATAGGAAGTACAACGAAATTAGACGTTGAACCGTGTGCAGCAATTTGAAACGAGTGCCTTGGCTTTTGCAATTCAAATTAGCAACACAATCGTAAAAATTTTGCAGTCAAATGCAACAATTCCAAAAGATTGCAATGGAAATCTTAATTGTCGCTAACTGGAGAAGGGGATGAAAGACGAGCACGTAACAATGTAATAGCATGCTTTTAACAATGCAATGAGAGCGATACTATTACGCAAGGAATAGCGATGACCGTGGGATTTGCTTTAATTTTAAACAGCTCGGAATGTTATGCTATCGATTTAGTGTTGTTCTGCTTTTATATAATTGTGCAGCTAAAAACTATTTCAATTTAGCCCCGCATATAGCAATTTGTAACTTCTAAAATATGTGATAATGAAGAAAAACAAATGGTGTTATCTTTTGAGTTCATTTTAGAATTGCCTAGGCTCAGGAACAACCCTATAAGATGCAGACAGCACTACTTAGACGAAGCGAAATTAGGGGAGAGGAGATTGGGAAATTTTAATCTGACAAATGTTGCAAGTAGGCCACAATATTTAGCATGAAATATCTATTGTGCTGGTACCCAGATAAATCGCCGTACCATGTGCAGGATTTGGACCCGCACCCACAAAGGAGAAAATCTACAGGCATACGCCTCAGCTCCCTCGGTAATCGGCGTGGATAGATGGCTACAAAAGCAGTTTAGTGGTTCCCTTTCAGACACATGAAATTCTTTAAAAAAAAAAACTAATGAATTTGCGAAACCCGAATCCTTCGAACATGTGGTGCTAGTAGCTTCCTGGTAGCGCCCAGCCCTCTATTCTATCTATGACTGTTATTCGTAATGTATCAGAAAAGAATTGAAATGTTTTAAATGAAATTAAATTATTAGGATGTTTGTATGCATGCCTGAGTTTCGTTTGGACAACGAGTTATCGTTAGATTCATTTTGATGCCAAGACAATGACAATGTAAATATTAAAGTAAAAATAAAACAATATGGTGGATTTTAGGCATAATTCACGACTTGAAAAGAACCAGACTGTCGGCAATCTGACTCAATCTCCATGGCCAAGTCATCCTATTGGGCCATTCCACACCTTTATTCACGCGGCTTTATTCACACCGGTTTTATAGGAGAAGGGTAAGAGAAGCAGAGGGAAATGTCTACAAAAGTGCGGCACTTTGGAGAGAAATTTGCCGCACAAATCAAACCTATTTCTCGTGTTGTCACTTACTAACACAACCATAGGGACAAGATTTTTCTAAAGAGGAGAGCAAGTAATTTACACACATTCTAACAACGCCTCTATTCGTACATGGAAGTGCTGCCTGCGGCAAGAATAAAGGTGTGGAAATGCGGACTGTTGTCAAACCGGCGTGAATAAAGCTGCGTAAATAAAGGTGTGGAATGGCCCATTTGCATTGTTAGCATAGCTACTTCTAATATTACATTACAATTATTATTTTTAAAATTACGTCGATAAAATATTGGATTCGACACAGTTTATATAGTTCGCTAAATAATTTTATCTATCCGAATTAATTTCGTAATTATTTTACTTCGATCAATTGTGGAACTCTTGGAGTTACGAATTTAGTCAACAGAAACAGTCATCCATGAAGTCGACTTGTTTACTACTTATTGGTCTCCATAGAAACGCATACTCGAATTATATCAAGTAAGTTATCTATACTATTATGCTATACTATTATATCAAGTAAGTTATCAATATAAAAGTTAAACATTAAAGGACAAAGTATAGATCCATGCGATACTCCACCCTCTACTGTATCAGACAAAATGTTTTGGACTTTCACAACTTGTTTGCATCTATTCAAAATGCTTTAAATGAATCTTATCGCAAATGAGAAAATATAGAATCTATGCGATACTTTCCTATCAAACTGTAGTGATTTATGCAGTCAAAGGCTTTGTTCAAATATGATGGATAAATGATAACCATAGAGAATTCTGGAGGTATGCATGCTGGATATTGCCCGCTGGCAAAACATATGTTCAGAAGCAAGTAATGGGTTGACCTGCAAATGTATATGTTAGAAGGATGAGAAAATTCCACCTAATATTTTCGGTAGT
>QYTT01086585.1:36896-110085 GCA_006980735.1 Dasypogon diadema
AAAGGAGAAAATCTACAGGCATACGCCTCAGCTCCCTCGGTAATCGGCGTGGATAGATGGCTACAAAAGCAGTTTAGTGGTTCCCTTTCAGACACATGAAATTCTTTTTAAAAAAAACTAATGAATTTGCGAAACCCGAATCCTTCGAACATGTGATGCTAGTAGCTTCCTGGTAGCGCCCAGCCCTCTATTCTATCTATGACTGTTATTCGTAATGTATCAGAAAAGAATTGAAATGTTTTAAATGAAATTAAATTATTAGGATGTTTGTATGCATGCCTGATTTTCGTTTGGACAAACAAGTTAACGTTAGATTCATTTTGATGCCAAGACAATGACAATGGCTATATTAAAGTAAAAATAAAACAATATGGTGGATTTTAGGCATAATTCACGACTTGAAAAGTCGTGAAAGACTGTCGGCAGTGGCCCAAATCTACCTCTTAAATGAGGCTATTCAGCAAAACAGACTTAATCTCCATGGCCAAATCATCCTATTCTACTACTCCACTACTCTATCCTTGGCCACACTTAGATGCACATCGAGACAGCAATAGATTACCTGTGCCTGGTAGGTTGTAAGAATTGTAATTTTTTTTTAAATAGGTATGGTGATCTTTGTGTGTTGGTAAGCTTTTGGAGAAACTTTAGTTTACGCTGATTTAGGTAAGTTTCCAGATTACAATCATATGAATTAATTTCGTAATTATTTTATTCGATCAATTGTGGAACTCTTGAAGATACACAACACAAGATGATCAACAGATACATTCATCCATTAAGTCGACTTGTCTACTATCTATTGGTCTCCATAGAAACACATACTCGAATCTACTATTATATCAAGTAAGTTATGAATATAAAAGTTAAACATTAAAGGACAAAGTATAGATCCATGCGATACTCCACCCTCTACTGTATCAGACAAAATGTTTTGGACTTTCACAACTTGTTTGCATCTATTCAAAATGCTTTAAATGAATCTTATCGCAAATGAGAAAATATAGAATCTATGCGATACTTTCCTATCAAACTGTAGTGATTTATGCAGTCAAAGGCTTTGTTCAAATATGATGGATAAATGATAACCATAGAGAATTCTGGAGGTATGCATGCTGGATATTGCCCGCTGGCAAAACATATGTTCAGAAGCAAGTAATGGGTTGACCTGCAAATGTATATGTTAGAAGGATGAGAAAATTCCACCTAATATTTTCGGTAGTCTAGATTCTTCAACAATTAGTGTGGTTGAGCTCAAGGATTCTGACCTCAGTTGGTTCATGGAACTTTTCATGATTTTTAGCCCCCAAAAGCGAAAAAGTGAGAAGTAGATTCGGGTTATATAATACAACCTGTCTTCTCACTGTTAATAAAAATAAACGCATGCAATATTCAAGGCGATTAACTAGAAAAACATTGACAATTTTTTCAAATAAAGTGCATATACAATAGAAATACATCTTTTCTTACTGCACACAAACAAGGAACGTAATAGTGTGATTTATTGTTCAAATTAAATTCATGAAACAAGGAAGTTATGCATCTGTTTTCAATGACTTTGAAAATTTTCAAATAGGAAGTATCTACCAGTACAAAATCACATTACTGATCTAAGTAATAAACGCCGTACATAAGATGGATATTAAGTATCAAGGCAATCCCAATAGTAGTAATTAATTAGTTAATATTAAATAACTGATGTATTTGCACTAAACACGAAAATCTTTTACGGCAGTGATTTATTGAAAATTGCACGTTGGCTTCATTAATCGTGACAAAGTTGTTCAGCTCGTCTTATTAAACAGATAAAATCTCACATGGATTGGCATGCACATGTTTTTCTACTGGCATCTTAATATCTCTGTAGTGAAATATATATAAAAATAACTCCAAATTAATTCTTTTAACTTAATCAATGAAAAGGTCAAAATGAACTGTGATAAGAACCGGCTTTGATGCAGCGCCTTATTAAGAAATTTCCAGTAAATAAAGAGGATAATGGCTTCATGAATTATGAAGTCGCAGAATCATTAACAGGCTAATGAATCCTGTAATCTTAAATTAAAAAACAATGCACTAGCTAATTGGCATTGACCCTGTTCTCATAATCTTGCACAATTTTTAATGAGCAACTTCCGGCCGTAGTTATTCCCCTGGGCTTTTACACTTTGCGTGCATAATCCACCAAAATTAAATTGAAATCCAAGAAACACTCAATAAATCAAACGGTATGAAGTACAAAAATGAAAGCGTAATAATTAATATTTTGGGATTTTGTTATCTTATTCGGCATAAATTCGAAAAAAGGAGAAAACAGAATACGATGTGACGTGAGTAGTGACTTCCTGAATTTTAACTGGGAGATTTGTACATATAAAGGGGATATTTTCTGAGAACTTTTCGCTTTGGTTTATAAAATTATTTCAATTTTTTTTTTTTTTTGTTATAAAGATTCATAGTCAACCCATTACTTAATAATTGCTAGTAATTATTCTGTTGTCAACAGGGTACCCATTACCACAACATGATTGGAACTCGGAACCTCAAGAACCCTGGGTCACTGTCAAACACAAATTCAAGGCTTTTTGCATGAGTCGTAACATGTTGGGAATCGTTATAATGGACTTTCAAACTAGTGCTAAAGTGGAATATTATTTAAAGGACTCAACGGGAGTATGCAAAAGTTTCTGCCGTTTTTTTTACTTGAAAAACTCATTTATTAATACACCAAAATGAAATATACCATCAATTAAAGTATTTTCGTTCGAGTGCTACAACCTTTGCCCACCTATCAGGCATCAGAATGGGTTCAATTGAAAAAGAATTCATTTTTAGAAGGGATCGAATTATCGATCCATTTTTTACAACTTTCGAAAGAAGTGAAGCGACGATCTGCCAAACCGCTACTCATTGATCGAAAAAGGTAATAGTCCGACGGAGCTATATCCGGTAAATAAGGCGGGTGCAGTAGAAATTCCCGTTTAAACGATTCCAATGTGTTCTTGACGGATTTGTGAAGATGTGGTCTTGCATTGTCGTGTTGGAATATCACTTCCGAAAATAATCGAAAATTTTGAAAAATTACAAAATACACACACAAAATAACGGCCTTCTGTACTTATTTACTAAAATAAATCCAGTTCTTATCGAGATGTTTATAACAAAAAATTTGGAATTTTTGTGAGCAATATTTCTTTACCATCGGGATTTTCCTGCAGGATTATCTTATGTGCCCCATTGTTCGTCATCCGAAAAAACATGCCAAAGCGATAAAGATTCTGCAATCATAAAATTTATAATATGATGGGATTTTGTGTAGATGTACGCAGTAGTAGTTGTAATAAAAATTCAAAAGATTTATTTTTTATGTATAGATTAATTTAATCAATATTTTTAGCTTTGACAATATTCCATCTATTAGTTCTTGGGTCCCCTTGAATTTTACTCGTTCCTCTGTTTGTGTTAAATTTATATCATATTAAAGCAATTTAATAATTTATCATCGGTTTCTGTCATAGTCTTCGTTTATATTTCTGAGAATTTTTGTGTGCTTTGCTAAGAGGACTCTCCAGTCAAAATTTTGGGTAAAACCCATTTTTTTTAATTTTTTCAAAAGATGCAGCTAATTCTGTTCCAAGTTCTAAATGCGCCCATCAAAACCTTCAGTTTTTACTAGTCTCAGGAACATTGCCATCCAACATTCCTTCCTAAGCGCAACACCTAATTCGGTTTAGACCTCATTTCTCAATTATGCTGTTTTCAAAATGACTCTATGCTTGGACCCATTACTCGTTAATCTAGGAAATTTTCTAGCCTAAAACAATTATGTAAAGATTAATTTAAACATTAGATCATCAGTTTTAATATCAATATCAACACAATGGTATTAAATATTTTTTACGATATCAGAAAACAATAATGTTCCTACAATTTATTATTCTTTACTTTCAAAAACAATTATAGTAATTTTTCGCGCTTATTATTCTCTTAGGAAGACGGAAAAACCATACAAAATACAATGTATCATTCAAAACAACTCAATAACACGTAGTTTCTATTTAACTGGTTTGGAGATACTTGAAACTCTTAATTTAACACTAATTGCAAGCAAATAACAATTGTAAAGAATAGACGTTTCTTTGTACTGTGAACCTTTTCAGTTGGTTGACTTCAAAATAAAAATGTATTGTATTGTACACGAAAATACCACAAACGAAATTTTTTTCTTTGAAATGCAGATTTGTAAGATTATCTAATTAATTACTCGACTCTTCCCGAAAAATGCCAACATTAAGAATTATCTATGTATCTATTTTGCAAGGTTATACAATGACATTCTTCCACAGAGTCTTAAGTTGTAAATTGCTCAGATAATTTTGCGGCTGTCAATTAATGCTGAATTTTTATTCTGTCAAGTGCCAACATATTTGGGTAGTGACTTTTTTAAGCATTGCAAGGTTATCTCGCATTCTCTGTATGGTAATCACTACATAATTCTGAACCAGTTCGCTTCGTTAGCTTTTGATTGACAGTGAAATTAATATTAACTTGGCTTGTGCACCTTAAGTAAATTCATTTTACTAGAAATATTCAAAAAAAAAAATGGATTGCTTGAAAAATGTTAAGCTTCGACCTAAGATATTGTAACTGCGTTTCTAAAATGTATTTCTTAAGAAGAATCTCCGTTACTGAAATATGAATGTTAAAAAATAAACTAATGACTTGGACAGTCTACAAATTTACCAGGAAAATTGCACGGCCACGTACATACGAAAAATATTAAGTACAACACGGGAACATGCAGTAAAAGGCGAGGAAAAATTAGTAGAGTCAATGCTAAGGCGGAATAAATGTAATTTTATTATTATTTTCAGATATTATTTATTCCATTTCCGAAAACTTTTCCACACTTCTGTGGAGAACAGTTTTTTATGAAGATTTTATAATTTTTATGATAATATTTGAGATAAACAACAATTTACAAATGAATAACATGAAGTACCATTTTGTTAATATTATTGCCAATAAATATATTATCTATAAGAAATATTAGGTGTACAAATAAGTTTCCGCAGTTTTTTATCAAAAATTTGTCATTTATTGTGAAAGAACGGGACATTATGTTCTATTCGAAGTATTGTCCATCGCTTGTCACTACTTTTTCCCATCTTTCTGGCAGCGTACGGATACCGTGTCGGAAGAATGCTTCATCTTTTGAGGTTATCCACGAATCGATCCAATTTTTGGCTCCTTCATAAGAAGAGAAGTGCTGCTCAGACAGGCCATGCGCCATCGATCGGAACAGGTGGTAGTCGGAAGACGCGATGTCGGGAAAATATGGCAGGTGGGGTAAAACTTCTCAATTGAGTGTTTCCAAATACATACATAGGTTTTCATCGGCGGCGCAACATGCGGACGAGCATTATTATAAAGGAGAATAACTTTGTCGTGTCTGGAGTAGTAGTAGGCGCGCTTCTCCTTGAATGCTCGAGTCAATCTCATCAATTGTGTTCGATAGACAGCCCCAGTAATGGATTCGTGTGTGTGAGCAACGCATAATACACAAACACGACACCAAGCTGATCCCACCAAATACACAACAAGAGTTTTTTCCATGAATATTTGGCTTGGCTCTAGATGTTGAAGCATGGCCAGGTGGTCCCCATGATTTTTTCCTTTTTGGATTATCGTCTTCGATGTCAAATTCACCGTTTTTAAACTTTCGAACCCACTCACGACAACTTTTCTCACTTAGGGCAGCCTCACTATATGCTTCCACAAGTAATCGATGCGCCTCAGCTGCAGTTTCTTCAAATTGAAGAAGTATATCGAAAGTTTCCTTAAATGACTGGTAGAAATTCTGTAATATTTCTAGGTTATGTTGTTGCCAGATGTCCAACCTTACGATAATGATGTTTAACATCTGAAAATTTTAGTCATAACTTACTGGTGGCGCCAGCTTTTGTCAATCGGTGGAATCTTATTTGTACAACTAATAGATAATTTTAATTTATCGTTTTTAATAAATTAAAAATGATTTCCGGAAACTTTTTCACACCACTGTATGTAAAACATAACAACCATGACCTTCCATTTCTACGGTAAAAATGGCAACTTTAAAAAATCACTATAACAAAATATCGTGGGTGTACCGATAATGAATTCATCATTTTCACGTTTGATATAAGCCAAAAAAGAAAAATATTTCATGTAAATATCGACTGATCAATTGGGAATGTTCCCTTTTAAGACCATTTGCTTTGTAAAGTTAAGCAGCCCCAACGACAATTTACCGCATCAAAGTGTAAGTCCAATTGTATTTATTCTGTAATTTTACACGTATTCGTGTAAAACAATTTTCTATGGAAAATACGTTTCTGTTCGTTAAATTAAATCCTAAAGTTTTTTATTAATATTACAAATTAACAATTGCTTTTGCTTAAAACCTTTGACTTTTTCGCTTGAAGCAAATTATGTACTTAAATTTTATTCATCAGGACCATTGTGAATCACTTTGTAATTGCTTAATCCTGAAAAACCCAAAGCGCAAAACTTTATTAATTTTGTTCAAAATTTGGAGCGCCGAATAAAAGAACAAACAACAGATCGAAAACAATTGCTGCTGCAAAACACTTGTTTCGCCACTGCAAGTAGTTTTTTTTCAACAATAGAATTTTTTTTAAAATTTTCCAGTGTTCGATTTGGTGCAAATAAATGTGGAATCTGTCTGCAGAGGAAATCGATTCAAATTACAAAACAACACTGTCTGCTACACGTGTTTAGGCGGCGGCATCAATTATCTGTCGGAATTGCTCCACTAGCGTATGATATGACTATTTTTTTTTTAATGAAAACGGTCGAAACGAAACGAAAAGTGTGCACAAATAATTAATTTTTGTGGGCGTTCTAATTTATCTGCACCAAAGCGATAAATAGCAGTCGCTGTTTAAAGTACAAAGCACTCCCCCGCATCCAGAAATCGCCACAAGATTTTGCCGTTTGCCATAAGTTTTTGCTACATGATGCATGCAAATGGACTACCATCGGACCGGAAAAGAATGCTGCCATAAGCGGGATTTTCCTTGCAGAAAACGGAAAAGAAGTTTACCGTACTCAGAGTGTTTATCTATGCCCTGATTACGGGCTGCGTGTGAATCCGATCCCACTTTGCATATGGGCAGTTGGGCAGCACCAATTATTATCTGATGAGGGAAACCAAAAAGAGAAATTTCACTTATTAAATGAGCGATATTGAAACAACAACAGAAAAAAAACACGGGAGATTTCATTTCGGTAACATTAGCTTGGAAGCTGCAACTGCAATCTGCAATCTGCACCATCATCCCATTGTAGCTAGAAAAATTATTCGACCGCTCGGACTTTTATTGGAGCCGCTTGCCGTAGAACGAAGATTTGCCCGAGTCCACTGCTCTTCTAGGCCGTCTTGGAAGCTATTTAGATCTTTGCATATTCAATGCAGGGCGATTTATGAGCCGAGATTAAATTAAATCCAGTCGCAAACAGTAAGAGCAGACCACTGAATTTGTGGGATGTAAATAGATTTATTGCCTGCAACGACAATGTGCTTGAAATATGAGATTTTATTTTGTGTAATTGTAATTGGTGCAAATTTCTGCATAACGACGTGACTTACCACTATTCTAGTTCTAGAATAAATTTTAATTTACGTCGTCTAAAATAGAAACCGGACCCATTTGTTTGCAAATTCCTCATATACTGTTTCTGAGAATTCCCAATAATCTGGTTTACCAACAGATTTTTATTTACTTTTAGACAAATGTCCCAGAACTTATTTGTTTTGGAAACACCCAGTTTAAGAGACAGCCTCGCAATTAAATTGGGATTCCAGGAATTGCGGAATAAATTATCTGAATTGAAAATCTTGGTATTTCTAGAAAGTAAACAGGAATCCCATTTCAAATTATTTGTTTCTTTTAATCAGGGAGTATTAAATCCCCCGCGTTAATTACCAGAATTAGCTAATAAATGAGATGGAAATAAGTAGTGTTATTTCAATATTTTGTTTTTTACGAATTTACGTTTCGATTCTATGAATGGGGTCTAAAACTTCAATCATAATAATTTTTTTGGCTTGTATTTTTGGAGGGCACAATGAAAGTAGTCTAGTCTAGGTCTTGAAAACTAACCAATCCAAGGCTGTCGGCTTAACAACGACCCAGACTCACAATAAAAATGATTTCCTACAAAAACATCAACTCAAATTTAGGCGAAAGGCTAACTATATACACCGTGTGGTGCTCAAAGTATAAATATGGCATTATTTATTCTCTGGTGGTGCCCATCCAGGTGAACATGAGCATTTTATCACGCACAAACTTCAGCGTAGTCCAGGAGGCGTTAAAGAATAGAACCTTGATTCCATCGTTAGATATTCGAGGTAGATTTGTTTCTGAAATCCTCATCGATAGAGGTGCTTGAATACTCTTTAATGAATCACAAGGTCACGTTGTACTAAACTTTCTGACCCTTTCTCATATACGAGGGTGGTTCAAATATAAATGGGCATTTTTCACAAAAATTTATTAATAAAATAAACAAAGAAGACCTTCTCAAAGTAGTCTTCTTACTTCTCTACATATTTTTCCAGCGCTTTATAAGCCTCTTAATCCTTCAGCGTTGAATTCTTGCGGTTGCTGCATGAGCTGCATGAATAAAGCTGTGTTTTTTTTTGCAAAAGATCCATACAGATCTCATGATCCAGATCTCACTTAGCCACGCAATTACAACAACAACACAAGATCTCGATCTCTATCCAGATCTTGGATCTGGACCTTTAAAGATCTGTAAATTAGTACTTACTCTCAGATATAGGTGCATTTATCTATTCTTAGATATTGGTTGTGTAAGAATCCAAGACTTTAGTTAGTCACCCAAAGCAGCCAAAATCTAGATCATCAACTTCTCCTTAAAAATATCGTATCTTCCTTGTCGTAGAAATCCATGCTGAAATTGGGAACAAAATATTGTAAATGACATCATCAATAACGGCCAGATTACCAATGCTTGCATAGTATCCTCAAGTATTCCCGATTGAGGCGCTACTCAGATCGTGGTTAAATTTGACCGGCACCTGGTAGAACTGCACACATCCCAACGAGCTCCAATTGATTTGAAACTCAGACCTGAGTCTGTTGCAATTCAGATACAAGGCCAGCTTTGAGGTACAGCGGATAGTTTTAAAATGGAAAAAATTCTCCTCCAAACTCTGCCTGTATTCCGCAAACAATCAATTCACAATTAAATATAAGAAGTTTGTTAGAGTGCATGCACCTGAAAAGACTTTGTTCTGCCAACCAATTCGGTGAGCTCTAAACCACCAGCAGATACAGGTGCTTTCGGCGGACGCAATGACTTCCACACCAGAAAGCATCTTTCATTTTCAGCGGGAAAGACGAGAGGGATTCTTTTCTAGAAATGTCTGCCTTCTGGATGCGGACAATGGATGATACCGGCACGCAATTGCGAATGATGAGGAAATAGCCAGGATTGCCAAAAAGAATGGCGCCGATTAGGCCATCTCTCTCTAACGATATGATAGTTATATGTACGTCCAGACCCTTCAATCCAATCCAAAGATTCTTGAAAGAATTCTGGTACCAGGTTCTCATAACAAAGAGAATTGACCCGGTTGCGACGATGTCTGTACACTCTATAAAATCTTGGGCTGGTGGACCCCAGTTTATCATGATACTGCTACTCTCGACTGCAAGGACACTTTTACATTTTCATAATAGCTGCCTTATATTTTCTATGTTTCCGGCACATTAGAAGGTGGCAATGGTTTTGCCGAAAATGTCTAAGGCAAAAAACCCTGCTGACCATTGTCCTATTACGTTTTTAGCAAAAGTCTTAGAAAAGGTAATAGCGCAATAAATTTCTCAATACTTGGATAAACGCAGGTTGCTAAGTCCATTTCGGTTTGGTTTCCGCAAGTTTCATAATTACGACACTATGTCATGTATTTTGACTCTACTTTGCCTTTCTGAACCATTTGACTCGGTTAGTCATATCATTGTTAATCTTTAAATTAGAGTCAAACTTCAATTTTGAATCATCCCCTTATCCACTTATTGCTGGATTTTTATCATTTCGGGTACAATATTTCAAGGTAGATGATAGAAGGTTAGATGTAGTGAGGCTTAAGAGTGAAGTACCCCAGGGATCAATTTTTTTAAGTCCATTGTTATTTAGCTTGTACATCAATGACCTGCCTGAAGTTGTAGAAAGCGTAAAATACACTTATAAGCTGATGACATGCAGCTCTACTTTAGGCGACCCATTGACCTATCTGGCGACTGTATTGATAGAATAATTTCGATTTTGTTTCAACCTGGTCTGTAGAGTATTAGTTGCTTTTCAAAATTGTGAATAAAAATTACTTATTTTCAGTAATTATCTATCGCTAGGTTGGTCAGCTGTACTAGGATAAACGAAAATTCTCTATACGAATCTGTACAAGACCACTTTACTCCATTCGAGACGTGTTAAATTTTCAATTGCAAAAATCTTCAGGCAATAATCATCTCATGATAAAAAACATCTGTCCACTAAATTGTTTCGACAGGTAGGTACACTTTAAAAGAATACACCCACTCATTGCAGAGATGATCTGGCTTCTCTTGAACGAAAACACAGAACTGTCCTCATTCAATGGATTTCATGGCCTCATAAATGCAGCACATATTTATCGGATATTGTGGTACAGCAGCTTAATCATCATCTTGCAATGGCGAAGAACTATTTTTACCTCAATTGCGGCGCACTTGCACAATGTGAAGCCACAGCTAGAGGCATGAGCCATTATGGTCACTGGATAGAAAGCTGGTTTAGTAATAATAATCGTTAACTGCCATCGCATTTTATTTGGTTCAGCTCTAGCTCAATGGCGTGCCTCCCAATCGAGTCTGGTAAGTTGGAGTTCGAGTCACATTTATTTTTAAAGTTGAAACAAATTAAACAGCGCAAGTATTGCTTGCTGGACACTGAATTTACAAAACAAGCTGAAATGTTGTGGCACATTTGTGATAAATGCCAGAGAAAGAACTGCAGCAATTTCATAGGATACTATTAGCACTTGTTAGAAAGCTTTACGTTGCTCTTGAACTTGTATAATATTAAATTTAAATTAATTTCTTCACTCAATTGCTTTTTAATAGGAAAATTTACTGTAAAACTTATAAAAGAAGTGAAGGGGTGCGCGTGGTATAAAATTCATATAATTTTTTAGGTTTGAGGTAATTCGACCAGTTTGCCCTTGTCCTACTTCGACCTGAAAAGAGAAACCAACCCTAGCCTACTGTCATCCATTGGGGATTGAGCTCATTAATATAGTTCTTGATCTGTTTCGGTCGCAGCAGAATAAATTCCGTAGGTGTTGTGAATGTCTTCCGAGGTGTGTTTGCCTTGATTGATTTCCAGAGGAGATCGCCGAGAGTAAACCTAAGAAAATTTGTGTTGAACCGCCTCAAGTCGAATAATATGGACAACATAGAATGATGATCAGACCGGACTGACGTACTCAAGTACAGATCTGACAAAAATATAATAAAACTTCATTGCTATAAATGGATTATTAAATTCTATGGAGGTAAATGAAGCCAAGGGTAGCATTAGCCCATTTAGCCTGACACCAAGATCTTTCGTTTCATTGAGATCATTCACTAGAATGTTGCACAGCATCCGTCAATAGTATAATTAAAGGAAAAAATACTTTTCTCGCGTGTAGCACATACAACTGCACATATCAGCTGCCATTTGATTCAAAACAGATGATGCATGAAAAGCAATAAGGACACAAGTAAAAAAAAAACAGTCCTGCTCTTATCTGAGCACAGAAGATCTTGACATCATCAGCATAACAAAGCATTCTCGAATTGGATAGGAATAAAGAGACAACAATTATGAAAATAATCAAGAGAAAAGGACCTGGAGACTGCCTTGTGGCACTCCCGATAATTTGTATATCTCCCTGGATAAGATACCACAAAGCAGCAATCGCTGAGCCCGTTGTAATAAAAAGGTGCAGTTTACTGAGCAAAATTCTGTGATTCATCCTATCAAAAGCCTTGCTGAAATTGTGAAAAATACAATCAATCTGCTTGTCCTGTTCAGTATTATTGAAAAGATTGTAGAAGAAAGAAATTCCAAGACTTTTTATTATGCCGCAATTAATTTTCCACAATTCATGAATATGCAAAATTTCGAATGTTTCACGTAGCATAGTTAAAATTGAAAAATATCATTTTTTTAGACCTGCAGGTCCTCCCTTGATCACATACTCCTGGAGAAACATAATCGCAAAGAGAGGAACCTACAAGGTTGAGGTGTCGTAGCTTAAACACAACCAGGTGATGAAGAGATTGAACCATCCACACGGATTGCAGGTGTGCAGGAAGTGTCTAGCCTCTGTAGCCTAAGGGTGGCCTGTGCGTACCTCGCAATTTTGAAGTCAATAGTTATCGTCCTGAAGTGATTATAATTGATCTTCTTGTGATGGAAAAGAAGGTCATCTTCATTAAAAAGATCCCACATGTTAAGTAGATGACAGGAGTTATGGGACAGCGAGGAAAGAGGTCGATAGACTGCCAGATTGCTGCCACTGCCACAAATAGGACCATGGATCGGTAGGAAGCACGAACAAGTTAACTACTATCTCACGCAGTTCGTAAGTGGGCACGAGTATTTTCTGCGCAATCTACATAAGATCGGAGGGCCCCTGTTGCAGAGATGGTAAGATGGGTGGTACAACACCAGACAACATATCGTGACTTATGCTAGAGCTAGTGGCTAAGAAACGAAAAGTCGCAAGAAGCACTTCAAGAGCACAGCTAAATCGGGGCGCCCTATCCGAAGTAGTGTGGCAAACGGTTCCGAGCTGGAGTCCTCGGAGACCAAATGGAGGAGTTTTAGTCGGTAGTCTGAATTGACAGTCAGACACTATGTCCACAAATAGGATTTCCTCTTCCGCCTAAAAACACCCTCTGATCACACTGGTTTTTTGTTTTGACATCTTCAGTCATTTACAAATTGAATCGTGGTAAAATTGAGCATTGAACAACGTGTTAAAGTTGTTGAAGCCTATTACGAAAATGGACGTTCAAACAAAAGTACATTTCGCGCTCTTCGGCGTGATTTTTTCGTCCCGCATAATCGACAAACGGAGAGTGCTATTGGCAAAATTGTGAAGAAATTCCAAAAAACCGAGTGTGTGGCAGATGTTAAGAAGCCAGTACGTGCTCGTGCAGGACACTTACCGGAAAACATTGCTGCCGTGTGGCCAAGAGCCCAAACACCTCTATTCGACATCGAGCACAGGAATTGCACTTGTCCACAGCTACTTTGCATCGTGTAGGATGACTACTATTCAATTTCACAAAAGTAATCATCCATCAAAGTTATATAAGTGTTTGCCTTTCGCAAAAGATATGAGATAAATTGCCAATTGGAAGGATTAGCTCAAACTTTACAGAAGTCTTCAATTTCTTGCGACTAGATTACGACGTCTATAAATAAATATATATATATATATATAGTAAATCTTTATCATGTATGTATATAAAGTCATTACAAAATCTTAACAAAAAAGAACAACCTTTTAACATAACTCGTTAAAAAAATTTATGCATATCAATGGCTCGGATATTGAACCTCGTTTTATTGCAGCCAACTTCAGAGCATACGAAATTTGTGACCCGGCCGAAATTAGAATTCAGTTCGTGCTCGAGATTTATTAGTAAACAAGATTAATGGTCGTAATATATGCAGAATGGCCCCATCAACCTGTGGCATGTGAAAAATATTACGTTCCCATAAATGACATATAAAAGCAAAAAACATGCATATTTTTCCATAGGTGCACAATACACGAATTTTATAGAACGCACTCACTATTAATATTTAGACCCAGGCATCGACCTAGACATTTTGGAATCGGTCTTCTTGATTACGGAGGTAAAGGTGGCCTGCTCATTTTATTGAATAATTACAGAAATTAGTCAAAACTCCTCAAACTCGTAATTAAATTGCCGTCAAGGTAATGAGGTTCCACCAACTAGCCATAGTCAAGCTCGTGATTATTTTCAGGGAGCAGAAAAGTTCTTCACGATTTCGCGAGAAATTGAATAACTATGAAGTGCAACAACTTCACTCCTACATCACCTTTCACCTAATTCAGAGGCGGACTTTGGAATTAAATTGCCCAGGTAATTACTGAGTATATAATGGTTTGGTTTCCACAAGACTATACCTGGTAACTGGCGTTGCCTTCGTTCATTTGGCCTTGCAGTCGCGCTCTTTTGCAGGTTTTTGACAGTAGAAGAATAAATTCCTGATCGATGATATCCGTCCAGAAAAAAAAAATTACTTAAAACGCTCCACTGGCAAACAAGTTTTCTGCTGAACGCCATTAAATTAGGCTTTAGCAAAGTGCACTAACATCGGTGGCAATCACTGCGATTTGTAATTTATGCAATCCTGAAACGTGGCTGGCACCACTAGAAATAGAAGTCCACCGGCATAAGAAAGGCGTTTTAGCAAGAAACAAAATGTCTTTGAACCCGGGTGCAAAAAAAAAACCCGGCCGGTGGGCACCAGGCACCAGGTCGAGATGGATAATATTGAGAATTTTTGCAGAACTGAATATACACCGAAACCCAGAGCCTTCGCTGACAGTACCAGCGTCTTGTAGTCACCTTTAACAATGAATAGGTGTGGTGTGGTCTTATTATGTGGGAACAATTGAAATCATGGATCTTGCCATGGCATGCAATTAGACCGTGTTACCTCGACACGATCATTTCTTATTTTATCGGTTTCTTTTTGTTTGCAGTTGCGTCATAAATGGGAAAATACTGCGGGTATAGATCGGTTGCAGATCACAATAGAAAACTCCTTAGAGAAGTATTTGTCTGACGGAATGGACAATGCTGGCGAAGATAATCTTATCGGGGACACCGCTGTGATCTGATCAAATCAATTACAGGAAGTAGAAGCTTAACTCTTTGGAGGGAGAACTGTTTTGCTTGGCTTTGAACAGTGGCATTAATGATATAAGCCATGGGTGCTTTGACCTTGACCCAATATGAACGTGTTCAACAAGATCAGAGGTGTAAAAGTCTCGCAGATACCAAAGCATTATGAAGACTATTGTTAACTTTATTTAAAGTCGTAATTTATGCATAAAAAAAGCAAAACAAAAGACTAGGAAGACCAGTATAGGCAACATTTCTTGCTGGCAGGAATAAATAAAGCCGGACCACATTTCCTCAGCAACTTACGCCTTCAAGGAAACTAATTAAAGTGCTACGGGGCTGCAATATGACCATCATTCTCATTCTGTTCTTATTTTAGAGAGCAGCCTCATTGACTTAAGTTCACTTGAGTGGATAGTTTGAATTTTGTTTGATAAGCGATGTTCCGTGGTGGTAGGATGCGAACATTAAATTTGTTTGTGGTTTAATGGTCTTTCCTCTGTTCATTTAGACAGCGGCTATGAAAAGGTCATAAAAGTCCGTCAAATTGGCGGGGCTGGTGAACTCTTTTAATTGTTTTAGAAATACTGAACCGGCAATAGAAGAGGATCGTATCTCAGCGACGAAAAGGAAATGACGATAGGTAGATTAGTCTGAAAGTAACAGGGGTTTAAAATTTTTTCTGCTTTTATTGTTTTTTAAAACACCCAACACGACACTTAACCCACTTTTTTATACTCTTGAACAATTGATTAAAATAAGACACCTAAATTTCTCGAGTCCCCTGCGAAAGACCCACGCCGAAATTCTCCCCGGCCTGTGTGGGTTCGAATCCCGCACAGGACATGGCGATTTATCTGGGTCTTGGCCCGCAAATGGATAAGAATAAAATCCTGGCCAGCATCTGCAGACATCGTGGCAGAATGTCATGTCCAGTTGGTGGGTTATCCACACGGGCAGGTTTGAAAACAGATCAGTGAAGGGCATAATGAAGGACATTTCAATTGGGAGGAAGTTGGGCCTCAACCATCATCTAAAATTTTTCTAATTCAATCTTGATCACTGTGAGGAAGAATGGGCTATAATGCTTCGGTGTTTTGTAGAGGAAAGGTTGCATGCAGTCCTGCGGCAGGAATCCTGGTCCCATAAAGATGTGAACAGGAGACTGCCAAGAAGCTTTGAGAAGTTTCACCATACCTAAAAGCAGTGGAGAGGGCTACGACTGGAACATGTATACACTTCGAATCTGACCTTGGTGAGAGTGGGTGTGAGAGGTAGCTCTTTCTCGGATCACTTTCGCGGAATTACCTTTGAATTCTCCAGAATCACCCCCCCAGGAGGACTGGAAGATCTTGTGCACTACGAAGGGAATCCTGTATTTTTCGTAATTGATCATTTAGTGTAATGCAAACTCACATAATATAGTTTGGGGCAACAATTGCGAATTCGAGGGAGGGAGGGGAAGAAACTTGCCAAGATATTTCGGAGCACGAATCTGGAGAAATACATCGACGTGTTAAAGAGGAATCTGAGTGAAAATATCTAAGCAGACGAAAGGAGACATGCCCTTTTATTTCAGTGGACGATCGAGATCCTACTTTCTGATGAGATGGAGAGCTAGAGAGCCTAAAGAAAGGGTGAGAAGAGCATTTAACTGCGCCATGACGAATAATGAACCGCAGATTTGGTAAGACTATGAGGCGAAGACGAGAAAATTGCAGAGAACTCTCTGACGACAAAAAAGGGAGTCGTCTAGAACATGAATACTATCTCTGAAGTCAGTAGTCTAAAGAAGATAGTCACTAAAAATCCGGTTTCCAAAGTTGGACTTATTTGGGATAGGCCGAAAAAAATGACGGAGACATTGGAAGAGACTAGACAGGATTTTAACCCACTGTTGCTGTTCTGTTAGCGTTGTGAAAAAACATTAATTCATTAATAATATTTAACGGTCCAAATCTATCTAAGATCAACGACTTCTTTTCCGCACTATCGCAAAACCGTTGACATAAAGATTCCAAAATTGTTTTGTCTGTAAACTTGTGGAAAATAACCGATTTTTTTAGTAATTGGGCAAATTCCCGTTTCATGTAAAATATTGTTTTAACATAATCTTAAGCAGGTCCATTGCTACACGCAGCATCTGTAAATTTTGTGTAGCATTCTCAGAAATCCTGCTTTGTATACCTCACATCAGAAGCCGTTTACGTTTTATAACCACCCTTTGGGTTCTTTCTCAGCTCTTTAAACCGATGCTACCGCCAAGATTCCATTCTACAAAGCTTTGCTGTCAAATTCCAGCTGATTTGAAATGTCAGTTGTCTAGCCGCAGTGATTTTTCTTGAGTTTTGGGATATTTTGTATTTTTCGATCATTGTTACGCTGGGGAGGAGTCAGTTTTCCAATTAATTTAAATAGCTACTGAATACAGCACGAAATGGTAGTGACAAAGAACACCTATCTGCCGACCGAAGAAGAGTTAACTGTGCAAGAATTAAATCTTTCAACAGCTGCCTTGAGGGCCGGAGCTTTCCATCTGGGTAAAGATTGTGAAAATCAAAGCAATGTAAGTATGTCTTTCCAGAATTAGTAGGGATTATGTCTCAGGTTAATGCTATTCGGAGATTGTTATTACATAATTCAGCCGACATAACCTAAAATGGCCGATTGTCTTGTATATGTTCCCAGGAGTTCATGTTATGTCGGAAGGAACTTGATGATCCCAGGAGCTGCCTCAATGAGGGGAAGGCACTGACTGGTTGTGCCCTCGATTTCTTCCGCAAAGTAAAGAAAACATGTTACGAAGAATTTATGCAGTATGCAACGTGCCTGGACAAGAGCAGTAGCAGGATGAAGTTTAGTTTGTAAGTTTCTATGGCAGATTTCTTTGAATTTGCTTACAGAATTATTTTTTGTGAAGCTGTCGCAATACTCAGGGCGTTTTCGACAAGTGCATGAAAGACAACTGGGATATAGATCGGCCTGAGTATGGGTACTTCACCAGGGCCAAGGTACTTATTATTGGTTTGCTTCTTCAACAAAATCGATTTTCGACCTTGTTTTAGATTCATCACACTGATCGTCCTGCACCGCCAGCTCCGGAGAAAAAGGTCTATCCAGATGCGACTCCATATCTGCCAGAAGATTATCCTAGGCCACCAGCTAAATACGGAGCCAGATTCCACTGGCTGGAGTAGGTTTTTGCACTTTTTACGGACGTTTTTTGGTGGCTCCTGTTATAAGTTGAACTGTAGCGAAATAAATTAATGAAATTCGACTCGGGCTTTTGTTACGAATATATTAAAAGATAACACATAAAAAAGGTGACGGAACAATTACAAGACGGGCGAGTACACTAACACTTATTCCTCGACTTGCTCAAGATATGCCATGTCGCTGTCTTTAACCTCGTTGAGGAAAGCCAGTTGTCCGGGTGACAATTGGCAACCTTCTGCCTGAAGCTGCGTCAAAATAGAAAATTTCTCCCTTGTGTAGACCTCAAAGTCGGTTTTCTTCAATCGGAAATCTTCTTCAAGCTGCTGCAATCTCCTCTGCATTTCACTCATACTTTGGGCCCCAAAGTGTTTTATCATTTCTTCTGTGTTAAATGAGGACGAGATCGCGTCGCGGATGGCCTGAAAAAGTGTCTTGTTGAAGATGAGGCTCCATAAAAGGACTTGTTTACCTTTTTCATTAGCGATAGTTTGTTGTTCACAGTGGTGTCGCCTCGTTGCATTCGATTCAGAGTCTCACTGAATTCTTTTATTTGTTCTACAGTCTCTTCTTTCATCAGCTCCAATTCTTCCTGCGATATTTCGTTTCTTTAAACGGAAGGAAAACAAGAAAATTTTTTATCAGTGGGAGTTTGCGATTAGCAATTACAGACGCTCCTTACTTGCATTCTTCCAAATCTTTTAACTGCTCCACAAGCCGCTCTAACTGACTTTCCAAATTTCCTATTAATTTCTGGTTTGCCGTTGCCATTCCTACAATTTTCTTCCGACTTCCGGCCAAATAACTTCCTCCTGTTGCCAAACAAACCAAATGTCAAAACGAAGCGAAAAATTTACGGGTTGCCAAAGTGAAAAAATTAGTCTAGGTTAAAAAGCTCTTCCAAATTGAAAAATGAATAAATTAATTAAAAGGTTATCGAATAAGAGGTATGTATTTTTAATTTGAAATAAAAATAAAACGAGATAAAATATCAGTGAGATTTGTTTTCTAATTTTAAATATTGACTCATAGGATTTTTATTTAAAAATAATTTCATGTAAATAACTGCCTCTGGATTTTTTTTAATTCGATTCTGGGACTTCAATTTTTGATCACTTTTCCATAAAAATCGACACATATTTTGCCAACAACACGAACAATGTTGGTTTTAAGGATATGGAGCGTTCGCGGTTTATTGCAGTAAGCCAATGAATCCAATAAACCCCAGAGAAAAATGTCCAATGGACTTATACCGCATAATCTTGGTGGCCAGATCATGTCGGCATTTCTTGAGATTACACAGTCACTGAACTTTTCCATCAATAAATTGATTGTGTCATGATATGTATGGTTTGTTGCACCATCTTGTTGAAATTACATGTCGTCCAGATCAAAATCGTCCAGTTCATACCACAAGAAATCCGTAATAATGTAGCGTTCTCCATTGACAGTACACCTTCAGGCCATAAACCACACCAAACTGTTTATATTTGCGGATGTAAAGGTGTTTGAAGAAAAGCATGTGGGTTTTTTTCATTCCAAATGCAACAATTTTGCTTATTTACGAAGCCATTTAACCAAGGGTCTATTCGCCTTGTTAGAACAGTTAGTGATCTCAGACTTTGGCTAGTTTGTATAACACTTCGTCAACTCGACGATTGACTTGACCTCATGGAATTATGAAAAGCTTGAGCAGTAAAACACACATATTTTCGTTTCGTTTTTTATTTGTAATAAGCTGATAACATTAACAACTAAAAGTAAATGGCTTAAAGCTAATATAACACATTTATTCCTGTCTAATAGACAGAGCGTTACTTCTGATATTGCTAGGGCTCCAGATAGAAATTACTTTTGTACCTCAACTTCCATTTCCATTGAACAGCAACTTCTCTGGATTATTCGCGCAATTGGTTTCAACAGGTGAAAGTTTTCATAAGTATGATCCTGTCCCTTATATCTGGCGTTCCTCGGGGCTTGATTCTTAGTCCTCTACTTTTCAGCTTGTATATTGATGGCCTCCCGAATATAATTGAGAACTGTAAGGTTACTATGAACGCAGACGATGTGCAAGCATATTTTAATAGCCATGCTGCCGTCATGAATGACCGCTTGAATGCGGATTTGTTGCATAGATCTAACGAATGCTTTGTTAGTTAGACCACTTTGAGCAATAATACGGCTTCCGACGTGAGCGGTGGATTGCAGATGAGGTCCAGGAAGTGGTCGCTGCAATGAGCTGAATCGAGGAGGAGGGTTGGTTGTCAGTCTCGCCGGCTAATCCTGCTCGTCACTTTTGACATCAGAAATACGTTTATTCCCGCCAAATGGATCAGTATGTTAGAGGGGCTTGGGACGACGCTCAGGGCCTCGAATTCTCGAATTTATGCTACGCATGGTTCGGGACTACCTGAACGATCGTTCCTTAGTTTACGACACCATCGAAGGCCGGCGTACTGGAACCTGATCTGTGGAACGCTACCTATGAGTCTCCTGCCGCTAGTCATGCCTGCACGATTGAGCTAGCGTATATCCTAATTGAGCCAACTTTTTCATCATCGTATGTGCGACATGTGCGTATGTATTATCATGCAACAGAATAGGCACAAGTCTGTTTATTTTGCAATTTTGGTCTACTATTTGAATGATAGGTCAGAAAAAATTTCCACAATAACAAAGCGATGGATACTAGATTTAATCTAAGCGTTGGAAAAGTAACAATATGAGAGGAAGAATTATTATACGGCTTAGGTATCACTGATTAAATGTAAGTAACATTATTTCGAAATAAGCCAAAAATTTTTCTAAAAATCTTTAAATGTATTTTGAACTGGTGGAAGGCCTCACTTTCGAACCGCTCAACCAATAAGCTCAAAAAAACTCAATGTTGTTGATTATCATCCAACGAATTTAATAAATTTTAAATACGTTTTTGATTTCAGATGATTTTTAGAGCAATAGTACCTTTCACCGTTTGGCAGTGCATGCCACGCACGACTAATTTCCGCCAGCCGGGAAAAATTTATTTTAATTTCTTAAGAGAGCAATAAGTAAGTGCCAAAAAATGCAAGAAAAAACTTTCAAAATTTCATATAATTATGTGGCCTGTACATGAAAATCTTCCCTTAATTTTGATTTCGTAGACACGTACAAATTTATAGTTTATTAGAGGTTATCACTTTCTCAGTTTAGCATAAAAATAAAATTTGTATCTAAAATTCAATTGAAATAGTAACAAATTTCGCAAAAACTTACCATGAAATCCAATTTCTTCAGTTGTATTCAAAATTTACTCCTGTAAATCGCCGAATGTGGAAAAATGAACTAAAAATCAGTAAAAAGCACAAGAATCATGTTTGTCAATGCTTTCTTATTTTGAGACATCAAAAAATTTACACTTTTGCATGAACATGATGATTTTTTTTCTTCTTGTTCTTTTAAATAATTTTTCTCTGTCTTTATTGGTATCTTTCCATGAACAAATTTGCAATACTATTGTTACTTGCAATTTTCAAAATTTTCCTTAGACTTTAACAGTGGCAATGAAATAAAAAAATTTCCTGGCTTTAGTCTATGAGTTGCTGATACTTTTTCTTTATTTAGTTCCGTAAATTTGTATCTTACGACGTTGTCAATAAAGTTTGTAAAAAGTAAAACATCTTCACAAATTTCTCAGTATAGTGGCGGCTTTGATAATATTTCTAAATGCAGTGAATGTTTCAACCTTTTGTTCTCTTTACTCCTATAAATATTTTATAACATTTTTGTCGTTTTGAAAATACTTTTATAGCCTTTGTTTAATTTTCATATTTTTACTTTTACTCTGTAGTTGGCTCTAATTTATTTTTACACATATTTCTTCGGAATTTTGTTAAAAAATATAAATATTATCTTACAATCAGTAGATTCTTGCCAAAATAACATTACGAAAGTGTATAAATTATAGGATTTTTTCCATTTTCTTTTTTTGAGATTTTTTTTCTTTCTTTATCTTAAGTTGAATATAAGAAGCGATTAAGATTTTTTGTAAGAACTTGCTTTACTCCACTATTTTACATTTATTCTATTTTACAGGATCTTTACATTTAATCTAAGTCAAGAGAGAGAGAGAGAAAATTCTGCGCACTGATGATGCTTTCCTAAACTTAGACCTTTTTGGTGTTGGCGAAATACTGACTACAATCACTTTTAACTAGCTCATGAGACTGAGAAGAAGTTGCTTTTGTGGTATTCTTGTTTATTGTGTTAATTATCGAAAGAGAATTTATTTATTTTTGTTCTTGCAAGCTGTTAGAAGTGCTGAGTGATACTTTAAATTTTATCAGCAATTGAAGAATAATTCTGTGATGAATGAGTGTCCTACCAAAGCTTCTAGACATCATTGCTATACTTTTTTTTGTATATTTACATCACTTAATGTTATCATACATAATTACTTACAATTAGAGGTTTGTAAGATCTGGACGTTTTTAATAATTTAAATTTAAATATGATAATCAAAATAAGAAATCATCCTCGCAGGAGAAAAAGTATCGTAAAAATATGTATATGTAAATATTTTTGGACGTTGAAATTAAACCGCTGTAAAATGAAATGCTTTAGAAGAACGTGTACTTCAGTAAACAGCACATGCATTATATGACTTAACAAACGTTTAAAATTATCTAAAATTTACACTTTCTTTTTCTTTCGAGTCTAAATCTTGGGCAAAAACTCTTTTATAAAAGTTCTGGATGGATATTAGTTTTCAATAAATTACGGAACGGTTTTATAAATTCTTTTGTTTGATCTCTTGGGCAAATCATGGATTTCGATTTTGCTTCAAAGATATAAATTTAGATAAGTTATTTTAAAAGATTAAATAAAGATATGTTGGGAATATGACAATTTCAGGTTTGAACCTATTCTTTCCTCCGAATATTTTCAATTTCCCTTACATATGTGCAAATCTACAGACAATTAATATGATATGTGTTTCAAAGAATTAATATGGCACAATGACAGTGAAGAAAAGTTGATACATAGTAGTCTGATTTGACGGACGACAGTAACGAAATATAACAATGTACATCTGCTTAGATATTCATTTAAAATCACCTAATTTTAGACGAGGATGACACCAACTTCATCCTACTGAACACATATTCTTCATGTTCCTTTCTATATGGTACTGTAGAAGAAATATACCCAAATGTGTACTGTTCGGATTTTATTGTTGTTCAAATGTGTACCAGCAGTCTCGAAAGGGCTAAGAAATATGACGTATCAACTAAAACCCATATTTATTTTAAGAAAATTCGACAGAAGAACGCATTTATCTCAAAATTACATGTCATGTAGATACGTTGTTTTGAATTAACACGGCAAAATAGCGGCCCGAGCTTTTTGAATTGATCCCGCCTAATATCTAGCAAAATATTTGGGATGGAATTGCCATACTTCGCGGAGAATGTCCGAGTTTACTTTTACTGTTAA
This sequence comes from Dasypogon diadema, assembly GCA_006980735.1. NCBI lineage: Eukaryota > Metazoa > Arthropoda > Insecta > Diptera > Asilidae > Dasypogon > Dasypogon diadema. The sequence continues at coordinate 60,596 of QYTT01086585.1, forward strand.
GGACCTTAACTGGTCCGCGTTGGATTGTTTCTAAGCAGTTCCCTAACCTCGAAGTCTCTTGTTATTTCGAACATTTATTTATAGTTACTACTGGGGCAGCCTGAGACAGACGTTCTTGAGCTATTGAGCGTTCTTAGTCTATTGTCAAGTTGTCATATTTTCCCACCGATTTTAGTATTCTATTATGACTTATTTGGGCAATGTAAGAGCATATTATTTTTAATATAATTAAGTTAATAGAAACGATTGTTGTTTATTGATGGAATGAATGCTAAATTTTTTACAAAATCTAAGTTTACGGTTTTTAAAATGATAGTAATGCTCTTTTATACAAAATTTTCTTAAAAAATTCAATATATAAATCTTAGAAGCAAACCATTATTACCATTGATTCGCAGCAGAGATATCTTAAGGGACGTTTCATTACACTTTCATCGATATTCCTAGATGAAAGCACTTTTTGAATATAAATTCACATAATTTTTGCCAGTTTTAATCATTTAATACAGCAGAAATATAATAATTAGACACCAACCGAATAAAAATAGAAGAGTAGACGGAAATTAAAAGGAAATTGGCACACATCAAAAAATATCGGCAGCAAAGGTAGCGGTTACTTTTATCATATTTTTACCTACAGTTATTTAGAATTATTAATTAACAATCTTTTATTATGAATTTTTAAACTTTTAAAATTTCTTTAGTCACATGCCTTCCCGTCAACTTTTTTGCTACACTGATTAGTCTTCTGATTTTGAGATAATTTAAGACAAAATTTTAATTATTTTATTATTCTCATGCACTCATATTAAAATATAAAATTTTTTTTTTAAAGATTTGTTAACTCAGTGGCGCTAATACTAACATCGATATTACGACTATCAAAATTGGTGTAAAATATGCTTTCCACTTATGCAAAAAAAAAAACAATAAACAAAACTATATTAATTATGATGAATGAGAATTTAAGAATTTAATATTTTGGGTAAGAGAAATTTAAAAAAAAAATAGTTTTTATCACTGCAATAGTCAGTTCTGTAGTCCCACGTTGCACAAACTTTTGAAAGTCTGTTGAGGAAAAAAATTTAACAAAAATGGATGGGAAAAAATTATGGAAACATAGAAAAAATAATATTTTTTAACTCCTTTTACTGTCTAGTAACAAAAGTTTATTACCAATAAAATAAATAACTAAAACGAAATTAATTTGCTACAAAAACACTAAAGGAAACGAAATTAAATTAAAGAAATCTGCTACACGCGTAGTTTTTCTATGAATCGTTTTTAACAGTTTTCTAGTTCAAATATGAACAAAAATATTTGTGATTGAGTAAAAGCCATTTAATGTAATAAGTTTTCCTCACCTGATTTGATCACGTGAATTTCTACATTCTACATGTCTCTATTACTCTATAAATAGCAGCAGATATCGACCATAACTCCTTGACCGTGAATTGTTTCTTTAAAATTTACAAATGAATCACTTAAACAAGTATTTTGTGCTAATTATTTAATAAAATAGTAAAATTATCTTTAATATATCGGTGCAGATATAGCATAGTGTTTTAATTCGTTCTTTAAAAAATATATTGAATCACCTTTACTTTGATTTTTTTTACAGCTTACAATAATTATTTATTTTCTTATTACACGCCGAATCTCGTTTACTTTTTACAATTTAACAACTATTGCACTCAAAATAGTTGCGAAAGAGATTGCTTGTCGATTTGTTGACTATTTTATAGGTCGTTATATATTTGCAGTCGATTGAAAATTTGATTCATTTTGAGATAAGAAATGATAACACGAGAAAAAAAGGTTTTTTTTGTTTATATAAAGTTAAAAAATATAGGAAATTTGTTAAACAGGATCTTATAAATTTATTTTTCATTCCCTCATACATATATTATGTATTTTACTTTGTTAAATCCTCTCATTTTTACTTTTTGTTTCTATCGCACTTGGAAGTAGTAAGAATTTAGTCGCCCGATTTAAAAATTTGCATTCTGGTGCGGTTGCCGGAACTACAAAAGTCCCTTTCAAATCAGCCAAAGAGAAGACATCATCGACTTCGGATAGATCTTCATTACAGATGGTTACCAGGTGTTACATTATCTTCTTTTGCACATCGTAAACTGCTGCTTAATGTCATCACAATTTCCGGATGTATGATAAATTGCTAGGATTATACCGGTAGCCAGAAATACTTCACCTGCTGTTTTATATCACTATCTACCTATTAGCATTCTCAGCTTTTTTTCAAAGATTGGGGAAGGGATTTATGTCTTAGAAAATTCAGCAGTTTATAAAGGATAACGGCTTTATGACAGTGTATCAGTCGGGTTTTCGAAGTGGACACAGTTGTGAAACTGCAAGGTGACGTCAGGTCTATACAGGGCTCTTGATGCGGAGGTTATTGCTATATTAATTCTATTGGATTTCTCTAAAGCATTTGATAGCATTGTACTCTCCAAACTCCTCCATGAATTATTAACAATCTTTAGGCTGTGACACTAATTAGGAACGTTCTGTCGGGTGGATTTTAGCGAGTAAAAGCTGGTGTTTTTTTTGATTCTCTTCTTTTCAGCTTGTATATCGATGACATATGTGATATAGTTCACGACGTACATTACTGATAATGCTCAACTGTACTTGAGCATACTTCCTGGACTCCTTGGCCGCATAGATTCAGTTCAACGCTCAAAGACCTTCCTTGGGAAAATTCTATGATCCTTCTATTTTATCACGAACGGCTCACACTTATTAATTTAATTTCCCTGCAGCAATGTAGAGTTACTGACAGCTTTCATGCACCAACTATTGAATTCTAATATTGGTTCTTCAAAATACCTGCCTAAATTGTCCTTTAGGATTAATATACCTTTTTGTTGGGTTAGGTCGGGCTAAAAGGGAGACTATTTATTTAACAAAAAAGAAAAAAAAACAACCGGTTCACCGCCTTAATACTGACCACACCACTTGCTGTTTAATGTTGTTGGCCGGTCGATTATTACTTTAACGTTTCACTTTGAATTCCGCCTCAAAGTTAGAAATAGAAGTTTAACATCCTTTTGCCTTTATAAATAAATTACGTTAAAACGGAATGACAGACGCAACAGATTAATGAAGCAAATTACATAAACCCTTATATTGTGTTTTCTAAAATATATCAAGTTGTGAGAAGGAAATCCTGGTGTGAACTGCGACAACATTATTTAAAAAAAAAACACCAGCAGCAGCCCAGGTTCTAGAATTTTGAAACGTCAAAACTCGAAATCCAAATTTTCAAAAATTTCTAACAAAATGAACATAAGAATATGTGCACATGAACTGCTATACAGATTGGATAATTGCAGGAAAGTTCTGTGGCCTATTTATGGTGGAGTCCGAGGTAGGGAATATGAACACAGCCAAAGAGTAAACAAAAAATTTTATGAATTTTTAGGTTTTGTTTCCGACATTGAGTCTTGTTCTTATAGAAAAAGATTATATACGTATATGTACGTTTTCTGATAATAGAGAAAAGGTTCGTTGTAATTTCAAACTGTACAAATTTTATCTTCGAATGATTCCAAATCGTCAATCGACTGCAAAGCACTTTTCTTAATCGAATTTCTAGAAATAGTAATTAAGTATAAATCACATAAAACAAAATATACTTATGAATGAATGGATCTATTGCGAAGTATTATTTAAAATATTCCTTAGACATTTAACTTACTTTAAGGATAGTTCTACTAACCACAAAATGTATAAAAACATTAATCAACATCACAAAGCAGCAAATAAAGAACTATCATCGATCACTCGTTGAAACGGCAAAGCAAATTAAACATTACAACTAACTGGAACAGATCAAAATAACAAAAAAAATTCGTTAAAAATATGGAAAAATCAACATTCGATGTCAAGGGAATAATGAATGGAACAAAATGCTACACTAAATATTAAAATAGCCGTAATGGTTCTACTACCTTAAAACGAGCCTTTGCCATTTAATACAACTTAACGAATTAACTAAGAGGATATGCACATCTGAAATGAAGAAAACTCCATTCTGGCTCCAATCATTTTACTTAAGCCTAACATAAGAGAAGCGTCTCTCCTTAAAATACCTAGGTTGCTTTATAACTTCCTTTGTGTCTTAAAACATTTAAAAAAATACTTTTTTCTTATTGCATACGGTTGTTGTTGCTGACGTTCCATCACCCCACCAACTTCGTTCGTTTTCTTGTCTTTCTTTCCTAATTATATAGACTTAGAATATATTTGACCTTCTATTAAGCTTTTTAGTGGATGTGTTCGCATTTAATGGCGCCGAACTGTTTCGCACTGTTGTATTTGTAGAATTGCCCGTGTCACTGCTACGGCAATATGGTCGGCTTGTTTGATGCGAACATTTTGGATATAATCATTTACGCGAAGTACCGAGAGTATTTAAAGATTCTCCCCGACTGCGTGTTCGAGTCAGATTGCCGTCAATGGCTAATTATAAAAGTTACAACTTTTATTTAGTATATTTAGATATAAATATTAGTTTGTACTTACATTTTGACATTTTTTCTGCTTTAAATGCTCTCATCGCTCTTCCTCGTTTGTCTAGAATAAGCTTATCACACCGGACGAAAATACCATGTTTTGGTTTGCAGGCAAAGTATTGAATACCTTGAACCGTGCCATCATTTTTCCCTGTAGGCGTATCTAGTTCAACACCTACCCATGTACCTGGTTGGAAATGTGTTTGTCCCACAAAAGAAATGACACCGCTGGTATTGTATGGGCGAATTAGAACTGATTCACCAACTGTTACCCAATCTGGGATTTGTATCTCTTGTTGCAGTTTTGAGTCATCTATTGAGAAAATTGGAAGAAGTTTTCATTGCACTTATGGAAATATAATAATGATGCACTTAATAGTAAATTATATAATTATATATCAGGCATTCCGTATAAAGTGAAACCAGCCCTTCAAAATTAATTGTAATTTATTTGTAGAATGTATAAAAAAACTGAAACAAGCATTTAAGCTTGAATTTATACCGTTATTTTTACTAAGCTAACTTGTACTTGTCCCAATGACTAACAAACTTAAATAAATATTACGATTTATCTAATCGTTTTTCTTTCTAAGAAACCACTTTCACGTCTTGTCAATTAAAATACATTAGCTGTATTGTGAGTTTAGAATAATGCTTAAAAAGTGATTTCGAAAATATTCCAAAACAATTTTCTACAATTGGATTTTCAATGCAACAAAATAATTTTTCTCTGCAATGTATTAATTAGATACTGCAATGTAAAGCAATTATACAGAAACATTTTATTGTTCTGTGTGCTAAATGTGTAAAAAAATGACACAATTAAATTGCATTCATAATACAAACCTTCTAATCTTTCCGTGGAGTCTGTTTCGCTTCCTGTCAAGCTTCCAGTTGTTTGTGTATCAAGTTTATCTGTGGACTTTGTAAGTGTGGATTTGACTAGAGGAAGTGATGCCCTATGCTGGATATTTGACCTAGAATTAGTAGTTGCTGAGCCCGTAAGCGGCTTTTTTCTTCTCACAACTTTTCCAGGGGGTAATTGTGTTTTCACAATTCCAACCCCTTCACTCGGCACTTCATTATCTTTTGTTGTGTTTGCCTTTTCTGTTAATTCATTGCCAATCAGCTCATTGGCGTTGTGATTGTCATCGATTTTCTCCTCAGTTGAGATTAGGTTTTTGTTTTCATCGTTTTCTTGTTGGGATAATGTTTGAATTTTATTCTGGTTTTTGCCATTCTCGATGACTTCGTTTGAGTACTTTTCTTCAACCATTTGTTTTGGCTCTGTTAAGTCCTTAAGCGGATGCTCCTTAGTAGGTGACAGTGGTGTTTGGTGCTTTTTAATGTTATTAATTGGAATTGGTCCCGTTGTGGATGGACTCGTCATTTCAATTTCGTTTATATCAATATTTGGCATATCTTTCATAAACGGATTAAATCGCTTTTGGCGACTGCTTGGTGTGAATGGTGTTGAATTAGAGTTTTGGCTATCATTTACAGGGATCTGATTTGTGCACTTATTTGGTGGTGAGGATGACGTAGAGCGATCAAAATCTAAAAAAATATTAAGTGTAAATTCGAACGATTTAAGCTGAAATTTAAACAAATATTTACCAGGAGTCTCATCTACGCTCATTGACCTTAATGATAATGTGTCATCGTTAGTAAGATTACTGCACGATACAGCCTAATAAAGTCCAGAATATAAATTAGAATCAATTTATGATACACTATATAAGAAGTCATACTTGTGACCCATAACCGCTTGACGTAGAGGAGCTCATACTGGGAGTTCCTAGAGCAGTCACATGTTTCAGTGCACTATTTGCACTTGAAATGTAACTGATACTATTCGCTGTTGTTGTATTTCCAATATCCATTAATGAATCCATGGTTTTCGAACCTGAAAGTCTTGATTTAGATCTTGAAATTTGAGCAGTCTTCTCATAGTCATATTCAGCATATTCCGGATCACTATACGTGTCCTCAGGTTCTTCGGTTAGTGTACGTTGCCCCAAAGGTTCTTCATGTAAAGTTGTCATCCTCATTCCAACTAATTTACTGCTAGCTGGTGATGCTGTAATTTTTAATAGTTAATAGTACGGAAATAATAGACCATCTAAAATATATATATATATATATATATATATATATTAGGGAAACTATAAATTTAGAACTAATAAATAACATGACAACTATTGAAATATGTACAATGGAGAGGAAACCTACGCTTTGTTGGTGGTTGCGTTCTCAGCGAATTCAAGTTCAAACTGAGATTCAAGAAGGTTGGTCGAGCTGCATTCCACATAAAATTATTTCAATTTTCGTTTTGTTTGCATTAGAAGGGAAGCATGGAGAAAAAAGATTTTGGATGTTTAGTTAATATTCTTTCACATACTCATAACAATTCGCAATGATTGTCCATTTACATTGTGAAAACGTCACTAATTTTCTAACATTTTTGTAATTAATTTAATTTTAAGTAAGAACATAGCGCATTTGTTCAAAAAATTAGTGACCTAATTTAAAATAAATGATTTTCTAATTCTAGGTAATTTTTTAAACACATAAAACAATTAGGCTATTCATGAGAAACGATTTTTACCATACTTTTCACGTCATTTTAACCAACATATACAAATATATTTTAAAGTGCCCAGATTGAGAGAATTATTGAAATGAGTTGAAATATTTTGTTTTTGGATCTGTGACTTCTCAAAAACGGTTACATACTATTATATTTCCTATGACTAAATGCGACTTTTTATAGTTTTTTTAATCAAATTACAATTTTTAACAAGAAAGACATAAGATGCACATTACTTTCCAATGAAATCTCGAAAAGTGTACGAACATATCGAGGGATCTCTAGATTAATTTTGAAACCTAATGGCGATCCCCGTCCTATTTCTAATAGGATGAGGCTAAAATATAAGTCTAAAAATTTCTGTAAGTCTGGGAAAGTTTTGAAATTGTGTCGTTTAACAAAGGAAGAAGAAATATAGAAATCTTGGAGAAAACGCAATTGTTTATTTCAGAAATGAATTCAAAAGTAGCAGAGGACAAAAAATTTAACTGAAAGAAATGTCACCTAATGAATTTCTAAATATCTTTCATTAAATAAATTCTGGATTTCTTCTTATCGTATCGTTCTTGTGTCGAAATTTAAGAGTAGATATCTATATTTTATATCTATTCCTCTCATTATATTGTGCGACGGTTTTTTTTTTAATTTTTATTTGAACGACAGGCTGAAATAAATTCATTGTAACAAAATAGGCTTCTTTTTTTAAATAAATCAATACAGAATATCATCTGCACAATCTGAACACTTTTGTATTTGAATTTCTAAATGTTATAAATTTAAAACTGAAAAATGTTACTGACAATAACAAAAACACAACTGAGTAATTTTAACTGACAACAAAAAGACTTGGATGCACTGATGAAATATAATAACAACAATAAATGCATAAAATGAAGAACAAATTACAGTTACATTCTAAACGATTTATAAATTCTATAAACATTTAAGAAAGTAAATTTTAAACAATTGCTGATACTAGATATTCCTCCCCCCCCCAGGTTTTTTGAAATTTTGTCTTTAATAGTGTTTACAAACTCAAAATTATGAGTTTGCACTTTTCAAATCAAAAATTTTCCAAAAGACATCAATTTCAAAAAAGCGATAAACTAATAATAGTCATGCTTCGAAATTCTTAAGAGTTTTACCAGCTTGCGAAAAATAAACTTAATAACAAGGATAAGTCAAGCCTCTATTTCAACATGAAATTATACAAAGGACAAGAACTTTGTATCTAATGAATGCGCACAAGACGTGTAACAAATTGTTGGGAAAATTGATTCCACGAAATGCTGCGATTTTCCAAAGTTCTTCACCTTTACCAATAACAGCATATGCTTTCTTATAACCTCTCACTTGAAATGCCAATTAATTTCTAATAGAATCAACAACAATTATGACTTTTTTATCTGCCATAATCTAGCTTAATTAAAATGAAATGCATCCAATTTTGTCACGTGAAATTTTTGTTAGCTTTTGTTTGTTTTGTAAAACGTAAAGTTCTGTTTGTTGTTGTAACAGTATATTATTGTTTTAATGGAATGATGTTAAGAAGCTATTTTTGAGATTGTTTTGTATATTTTTTTGTATTCGTTTTCTCTTTTTTAAATTTACAGTTGTAAGAAATGTTAATTCCCATTTTCAATGCATTTTTTTCTTTACCTGACAATATAGAGCCTTGACAGAGAACGCGGTACAAACACAACACGAAGTTGAGTAGATGTGGATGTGTGGTTGAGGTGAGAAGATGGCAGAGACGATTGATTTTGATTTAATTTATAAAAGAAAAAAATTTGTCGTCATAATTCTGATTATTATTTTAATATCTACATTTTTACTAGCTTCACTAATTACTAGCTTAGTTGTTATAATCTAAGAATTTTTTTCTAAAAACGAGAATATATCAGTTATCTTTGATAAGAAATTTCTTTTGTTATTTTTTGTTTTTTGATAATGAACAAGTTAATAGAATCTTCAGATTGATTGAATAAAAAGGGCAGCTTTGTAACTTAAAAAATATTTTAAGGAAACCTAAAAATAACGTTGTTTATAAATAAATGCTTGTAACATATTTTCTTATTAAACTGGAATATCTAAATTATACAGTTGTAACATAAGAAATTAGCCACATATGATAAAGCATAACAAAGCGCTTCTACAAGAGTGCAAATTCAAATTGTCAGCCCAGGGTGCTGGTTACCTCAAACATTCCCCTATTTCGCTTCAAAAAAACTAATTATTCCAAGACTCCGAGCAGGTACAATGTATATAAAAAGAGGTGAGATTTGAAGCCGTATTCATCCAAAGAGGGCAGTTGTGGCAGTGGCAGCAAAATATTTTAAAATATCAAACATCGTTTTTTGCAAACCTGGGTTGAAACGAGAGGCCGGATCCAACACCGATTAAACGAATAAAATTTCATTCGAGGTTCACCACACTATTTGGATTTTTGGTAGTATGTAACAAAAAAAAAATCTGCTGAATTTGCACGCTAATAAGTGGGTTTGGGCAAACTTATACTTCGAGAGAAGCGAAAGAAGTTCTAGAATGGGCAAGGAAAATATCGAACATGCTGGCACAACGGATTTATGGATAAAATCTATTTTTGCTATAAACACATAAGCGGCGACTTTGAATGAAAAAGTCGAAATGCTTGTTCATGGTACCGTTATACATATGTATGAGTATTTATCCTCACATGGTGGTTTTGTTAACTTGATAGCTTTTACGGGCACTTTTACTGACGTAAAGATGATACAATTTTCCAAAAGCATTATTTGAATTTATTAAAATACTTTATTATGATAATAAAGACGATTGGATATTGGGAGACAACGCACTTCAAACATATGAGCCACTTATGTACGAACTGGAAAAATAAATATAATTTTTTAATGAATGGACTAAATCAAATTTCGTTAATAATTGTAACCTACTATAAGTTATCAGTGCGATTTAAATGAATATCCCTCGCACAAGATTTTATATATTGCCTGTGCGAGTATGCATTTCTTTTTCTTTTCAATGCTTCTCCTACTGATTTTTACTAACAATTTTAAAATTTTGTAATTGAAGTATTTAAAACATCCTCCTCCAAAATACTTAAAAGAATTGCTAATTTCAAACTCATAACAAAAATTTGTGAATTTTCCAATTTTAAATATAAAAATTGGAATTCTAGCAAAGATATTGATATATTCTCATCTATTCTAAAATTTTTAAAAATTTTTGAACTTCACACAAAATTCTTTCATTGTCTCTAAAAGTTGGATAAAATGATTTATGACTAAATAATAAATATAAAAGGATAGAGGTGACGTCTATTGAAGCCGAAGCAATTAATTTTATTTAAATAGATAATCGCTGGTTGAAGTTTAGCTTGATACAGAGAAAAAATAAATAAAAAGTGAAAACGCCATTCTTTTGAAGGCATTCTTTTATGTTCAAATTTTTGTTTCAGTTGAAATTCGACAAAATTTATAATAACTGCAGCTTATTTATAAAAAGGAATAAAAATATTGATAACCAAAGAATATATGACAAAAAGTTTGGCTGCCATGTGTTAAAGCATTAGTATTTAGTTGCGAATCACACTCCAATCATGAGTTAGTTTTCACGCCAAAGCACAAAACTACTAATAATAACAGGAACATATGGCAGCAGTTAGTAGAAAAGTTTCAACTCGGGAAAAAGAAAAAAATATGTATCAAAGTTGGAAGCTGATTAAAAATGTTTTAAACTCAAGAAATGATATAAAATCAAGCTTTCAAAATCGAAGGCACACGCACTCAATATTTTTAGTTGACTCGGATATTATATATTAATGAAGAAAAAAAATGTAGTTCTGAAAGAAGATGAATATACCTATTCCAAATGGCTTTCCAGGTGATTCATCATTGAAGCTTTTCCCACCAAAACTGTGACGAGTCCGAACATTGAAATCCCGAGAATTTGGTTGTCCTGTAGTTTATAAATTACTTAGTATTTCGCAATGAAAAAAAAAAATGATTTTATAATTTAGTAAAAATAATGTTTACCTTGTTGAGTAATGAATGGTTGACCCATAAACGACCGATGATTAAGTCCATAATCAGAATTATTAAGGTCCGCAAATGATTCTGATCGTCCTACATTTGTTAAGGACTCCATTGAAGCGTCAAACCGCATGATCTATATAAGTGAGAAAATTTTATGAAAATTGAAATGAAAATGCTGCATTCTAAGTGGTTTAATTCTGATGTTATGCCAAGAGACAGCTTTTTAATATTTGGATTCAATTAAATAGAAATTTTTAACAACGCATGCAGTAATTTCCTTGTTCAGTTTTATTTTCATAATTCCACCATAAATTTAAAGAGCTATTTAAAATGCAATAAAAATTGGTAAAACATTTCGTCATAAGGTTTTATTTGGTAAATGAATTCTTTTCAGTTGAGTATATAAGCTTCTTCTTGACATTATTTTAAGAAGCAGAAAAATATGGAAAAGCCTTCAGTAAAAAATGATACTAAAAGAAAGTTTTGAAAAGTTATAAAGAATAAAGGTGGAAAAGTAGAGATTAATTGTTTTTGAAACTCACGAAAATACAAAATTGGGAACGTTGCATAATTTTATTCATTAAATTTTCTTTGAATTAATTACTTATATCCGAGATTTGGTCATGCGGAAAAGTTTAATCTGCTTATTCGATTGATGATAAACTGTCAAACTTCAATTCTCATTGCGTGCAATTTAAATAGCGGTGTGCAGACAGTATTCCTTGGATGAATTCTACTTAAAATATTATATCTAAACTGAACAGATATTACGACACAGGGTTTTTGTTCAGATCGCTAGATTATATTTATTGCAAACGCATAATATATAATTTAATGGAAACTAACAGCTAGAAGCAAGTACGGACGCAGTCTCATAGTCATATCATAAGTATACTCGATTTTCTTCTCAAACTTATTGCCCAGTTGATATATTTTTATATAGTGGAGATTAATGAGTTAATTCACCCTTGATTTCAAAGATGCCTACAACATTTGTAAAGATGATACCACCAGATCATCATCATACCAGATGATATTTATTTTTTTCACCTCATCGGAGATACAGACTTACATCTTCTCAGAAATAAGTGATTGAAAATTAATTGTAACTTTCCGACAACAATTTTGTGGCAAAAAATGAAATAGCGATAGAGCCGTCTGGCATTTATTTTTGCAAAGGCCCGTCTATTAGAAAAAAAAACCCAAATTAATGAAAATCTACTGCATGTATTTAATAGTCTCCCTTTCTAGTAATTTAGTATATTAAATCCCACACTTACCACCCAATACGGAGTTTTACATTTGGTACAGATCTGCAATGGTAAGCATATTTATATGAGACTAGAATAGAGTGTTTAGTGTAAGCCAAAATAGCTAGCATTTAAGAGGGATGTGCGCAACTTTTTGCTGGAGCATCGTAACTTCAATGTTATGCTAAACAAATTACAACAAGCCTTACACTAGCTTTATTATATTTTACCTAGCAATATTTTATATTAGTTAGTTAAATCAGAAAAAATGTATACACAAATTTTAGCAGTATGCACAAATCTTTTGCTTTAATTTTTGTGTGTGCTGCTTTGAATAATGTGACGTCGATTTCGATTCCCACTGGATTCGACGGCCGAGTGTTTTCTGCAGACAGGAAAAATGCAGCAGCGGTCGCACTACAGGGTTATAACCAGAATTATTGCTGGCGTTGTCGCTGTTCCGTCCATCCACTAGTATCATAAGAACCTCTCGCCCATAATCACGTTACTCCCCAGCATTAGGACCGACAACAATATATTCCAGCAGTTGCTCCAGAACATGAAAGTTTTTGCTACCGACAAGAATTAAAACCGAGAACCGTGCCTGACAATCGAACTTCGAGGCAACATCAGTGAACTGCCGACGACGAAGAACTGGGATCGAATACCGTAGTTGACAACTAAATTGCAAAACCATAGACCGACGGAAACCAGGGCAGATTGTACGGCAACCTATAAGGTTAGAAAAATTGTCTGAGTCCAGGCCGTTAATTAAAGACGATCCCACCACATTACTTGACTGAACTTTTATATTTACTGTATTAATTTTAGATAAGCTAGTATTAAGAACCGTTACTTGACTTTTCTTAAGTCAATCTTCTGTTGCAATGAATTTATTTTGAGTATATAATGGCAGGAACTGATTTTAAATTGAAATTAGCTCCTTTTTCAGAGTTCTGTCAATTTTGCCTAATTAACACTGACTAACAGTTTCAACCGAATTTCCATCTTAATAAATTCACACGATTGAATTTTAATGTAGAGAATAGAAGCTACCAGCCCGTCATTAAAATCCTTCCCAGATTTCATGTTTAGTGTGAGCAAGGCAAGTCCTGCCACCAAGCCAGAACCGATCGACCGCCTTTGTAAATAGGTTGAGAGCAGTTTCTGCTCGGGCCTAGTACCTAGAGGTTTAAGGAGTTAGCCAATAGCTGTAAAAAATAAGAGGAGGAATTTGTTCAGACCCAGTACGCGTGGTGAGTGGTACAAATTAAGGGTTTAGTTAGTGGTTGTAAGCGGTATCCTGATTGCGCTGAGAATTGATTGCTTTGTTTATTTTATATACAAATGAAACCATAAATAATGACGCTATTACACACCATTATTAATATCGCTAGAACATATTACTCAGATATCTTTATTTAAACAAATGAAAAATACAAAATTAGATTAGTTCTATCACCATGAAATACTGAAAATGTAATCACTTGCAAAATTGATATACTTTTTTCAAATTTCCTAAATTGAACTAGCAAATTACTGAACAAGGAAAGTAACATTAAACGCAGCATAAGTAAGGCAACACTGATAATTATGTGTACTCTACTTATAAAGTAGGCGTTTGTGATGATACAGTTACAACTATTGAAGTTAGTAAACGCAAAAGCATGCTGACATAAAATTCCATCCACTCCACATAATCACTTTCATTTTTACAACTATGTAGAGACATACAAGAAAGCTACGCAGTGCTCAGCAATATTTTAGCACGACACATTTTAGCATTATACTTACACCTCCGGCAGTAGATGCGTCTTTTACAGCCTTTTCAGTTATTATCGGAAATTGTGATTTGTTAATTATTGTTTATGTTTTTAGTTTTAGAGTGAAGGACAAGAAGAGTGCAAGCACGCAAAAACGAGACAGAAAGCAAGTGATTGTTAAAAGTATGTCGTTAATTAAAAGTAATGGAAAAGTTATAAAGAAATGCCGTTTAAGTGTTTACAAGGAAATGACGAATTCTTACAGCTCAAAAGCGGCAAAATGAAACAACAACAATAAAATTGACAATTTCTGGAACAGAACAAGAGGAAAATTATCTCCAAGGGTGAAAGCGCTCTAAGGGCCCCTTCAAGTTCTCTTGTTTCTTAAAGAACAAAAAGTAACTTCCCTCAGGCATTTCGTTAACTGATTCTTCTTTTATTGCTGTTGTTTGCTGATTGTTACGTTTTTTATTCTACAGAAAAAAACTTTTCTTTCTTTTTACTGAAATTTCTGTTTTTTCCTTTCAAAAAATTTGTTTAACTATTAAGGTACGGGGGCAAGGAAAAAAGAAAGAAAAACTTCCAGAAAAATAAAATGTGAGACATTTTTAACACCTTGTGGGAAGATAAACATACCTGAGAGAAGTTTGGAACACTGACGGTTTTTCTCATTGACAGAGTTTGTCCGTGAGTTTGTTCTAATTCTTTTACTGCTACATTCTGTCGCAGTCGGTCCAAGGTGAGTATGCTTTCAACAGCAGAAACCCCTCGCGTGTATTGTTCTGAAAATAGAAATAAACAATAACTTTTAAATATGCTTTATGGAAATTTAACAAAAAATAATAAATCAGGGTGTTCTAGCTTTTGCAGAATTTTCAGTTTCTTGGTAGTATGAAGTACCTACCGATATACGTTTCACCATCGCTTGCAGAGCAGTCATCTCCACTTGCAGCAAGCTGAGCTAGCGACTCACGATCCTCTAATTCTTCCGAGGCTTTTGGAATGTTTGAAACAACTTCGTAGGTGACGCCAGTTTGAGTAATAGCATTCTCTCCCCTTATTAATCGGAACTTTTTCAGCCTTTCCGTTATACTTTGTCTCTTGTATATATTTAGGCTTAACCTTTTCCTAAGAACTAAGTCCATGGGAGCAGGATGTGATAGGCGAACCGTAGTTTTGAGTATTAAGTAGACGCGTTCGTTAGCTTCTGTAACTCGATTTAGAGCTTGACTATCATGCATTGAAGAATCCCAACTTGCAACAGCACAAACATCTTTGTCTATTGCTGGTAGTATCTGTAGGGTGTAGAATTTATGCCCGTGTTCCTTAGGCAAAATGGAATTTAGGCCAGCTACCGAGAACTCATCGTTAGTATTTTGTGCTGATAAATCATCAGCATTTAGATCTAAGAACAAAACAGGTACATGTGGTTCCATTCCAGGTGGTGGATCCCACGAAGCTGGAGCTCCTGGAATTCCTGAACCAGGTGCAGGGACTAAAACTGCATTTCTTTCCTCTGTCAAAGATACCCACTGATGAACTAGACTCACTTCGCGTTCACGTTCTTCTTCCGTTTTATCTTCTTTATTAATCAACTTTTGAATTTGCTGATCGAGATATTTCCTTCTACGATCAAGAGCCTCACCCCATTTTTCACGTAAAACTGACAAATCCTCTTCCTGATAAGAATCTAAAGGCTTTTGCAATCGGGAACGAACAGAAACACTGCCAACAGCTATATTCACAATGGACTGACATATTATGGGAAGAGTTCCTGAATTTTGGACGGGTTTAACGTGGACTTGGATGCGTCTTTGTTGTCCTTGACGCAATTGATATACTCCTCCAGTCAATACTTCAGACCGATTAGTAACTTCAACTGGTGCGTACTCTCCATTATCATTTAGTTCATGAATTTCAACCCACAACTCTATTTTTCGTGAAAGTTCAGCCCAACGATCTACCAAAGACCTTGCTTTCGCCTGCTGTTGTTCTACTTCCCAACCTTTCGTTTTAGAAAATCCAGCACTTCGGTGTCCCCAAACTTCTATGGAAAGAGCACCTTCAGCACAGTGCTCCAAAAACTCTTCCGTTATGGGAACGGTGTATTCTTTAGTATGGTTAAAATTGAATGTCAAATTGTGATTATGATGAGGTGCGTCTGAATGTACTACTGGCACCACAGTTTCTTGATGTCCCCAAAAAGTATATTGACAAAAAACAAAATTTGAAAGAGAAAGTGGTAGCCCAGATGCTTGTTTAATAGTTACTCGACAAGTAATTTGATTTGCCATGGGGTCATTAACATAATCATCATCTCTCGAGTCACTTGAACTATCAGATGCAGATTCACACATCCTATCTTGAGGCATTTGTCCAGCTGTTCGAGATATTTCAACTTGAAGTCGTCCTGCCACTTCTCCTTGCTGGCTTATAATTGGAGTGTGATAATCTAGTGTGACATCATGAAATAGTACTTCAAGGAATATATTTGCCACCCCAATGAGATTATGATTTTCTTGGGATTCGTAAAATGGATCCAATTTAGTTTTGGTATCGTCCTGAAAAAAGAATATTGAGAAATGAACAGAAATGAATTTAATGGACGAAATAAAAGATATTAATAATACATTTGAGGTTATTTAATTTTAATATATGTGAATTTAAAAAATGTGCAGGAATAGGAATATTTAACTATTCTTAAATAAGTTTTACAATAGTGTTCGTATGTTCCCCAAATATGAGCCGCTGCAATATCGGTCTTCCAGGTATTTTTTCCTTTATACATAAGCTTAAGGCTGAGATAGAGAACGAAATGAACGACAGGAATGATTCCAAGAAAACAACCCACACTTTATAATGATGAAGGAAAATTACTGAGTAGTTTTTTATTGTACGTTTCGCTAGAGATGATCCACGAATATCATCGGGAAGTTTTGTATTAGAAAAGGCGTATCTAAAAAAAAAACAGGTAACATAACCATATAATTTACAATAACTGATATTCCTTTTTAATACTTTAGGAATTTGTAAAGTAAATATTGTTTTTAACAATTGGAAATTATAAAATGTGGATTAACAGGATCTGGTCCACAGGAAATTTTATTTATTTTTTAGTCTTAAAAAGGATTGCAAGAGAATATTAGAATAAGATGCTGAATAAGTAATTGCAATTCTAAAAATTTTCCAATTTAAATTGAATAGAATTACTTTTAATTATATCCCACTGATCCCTTTAACATGTGCGATATTTCTTCGGTACGATTGAATTTGTTAAAATATGTTCGAAGTCCCATCACTAAATTCGATTTTCCCCTTAATTTCAATATTATCGTATATTGATTAACTTTATCAAAAACTTGTCAACAAATATTCTATTTACTCAATCAAAAAATGTTATTTTACCTCATCGTCATCATCATCATTTATTTCCGGTTCCACAATTGGCTGAGCATGTCAATCAAAATTTCATCAGAAAAGTTAGTCAGCGACAAGAGTTTTGAAAATGATTGACTAATCTAATAAAGGAAGCAATGGAGAAAAATTTATTACTCACCAGTCCAGCTAGAGCTCTTTCCTTATGCTCCTGGTACATTTCACGCATGTCAATTAATTTATTTTCCAACTTTTCCATACTCCAAATTTGACTTCCAGAATTTGTTCGCTTTACTAGGATAGCAGGCTCACTAACAAATGCTCCTCGCTATAAAAAAAATAAATAGTGTAAACAACTTCAATCCTTTAAGTAGTTTTTCTGTGTTCACTTGTACTCCTATGAGTGTAGTAACTTACCCGTCTGTTTGGACTTAAATTTGCCGGAGGAATCTGCAATGTAACGCTAAATTTAGTCTTCTTCTCCATCTCCTCAGCGAGAAAATTGGCCTCCTGTACCAAAGAATTTGCTCGCATGATATCTGTTTTGAGTTGTCCTAGGGAACGTTTGAACATTTCATCCCTTTCCTACGTGTCGTTGTTGGTTGGAGAATAACGAAATGTTATTCATGTTTTGCACGTAAGTGTATAATTCGCTTTAAATGTTTACTTACCTGTGCCCACTTTTCGACTCTCATCTGGGATGTAGGTGTACAGGGGGTAATTTTACTTAACCGAAGAGGATCGTATGGAGCATAAGGAGCATATGGTGTGCTGGGTGATAAAATGTTACGCAGTTGCTGGAATTGCCTCTCGTACTCCTAAGTAGGTTAAAAGCATTGATTACATTTGAATGTATTAAACTGAAAACGATATAATTTTGCTTATGTATAAATGGAGACAACATTATGCCGTATTTCGAGGCTGTAGTATAATTTTTCAATTAAATTAACTCAGTTCGGAAAAAAATTTTTCTGATATCCCATTAAAGATATATTGTTAGAGGTAATAATTTAAGTTGGCAAATAGTAAACTGATTACAGGACATTGCAAATTAATTACATATTTCTGCAAAAATTAATGAGTTGTTCGAGAATGACTACAAACAAAATTGTAATTGAATTGAATAGTTAATGCGTATTAAAAATCTTTCCGGCAATCTGAACTACGAGCTTATACCAACAAAATATCAAATATTACTTGTAAAAATGCAAAATTGAATTGACGGTTGTCGTTTCCGAACATTTTGATAACTTTTTTAATATTTTTGGAATCTATTCAGGAAGTTTGTCTAGGATATTATGTTGCTGTCATCGATATGAATCATGGAGAGTGCATCGTAATGCAATCACTTGGGACAATTTTCGTAATATCGCCTCCTTTTTGATTCCGATAACACCTCATTCGTGTTAAGAGAAATTGAGAATCAGGGCAATATGTACTCTCATAGTTAACACGACTATTTTTCATTACATTTACATTTACAACAGGAAATTTGAGACAATTGCTTTAGTTTTATTAAAATTCCCACCAAAAATAAACGAAGGGATTAATTGTCAATCTAATTTTTTAATTTATCTCATTGTAAAATTAAAAAATCCTTTCAATCTTTAAATGCTTCTGGCGTTGTCAGTTTTGAAACAAACATCAATTTTTGGAAATATTTGCGTATCTAAAGATTTCTTTTAAAAGTTTTTCATTGCTTTATCCTCAAAACCAATCCACACATATATAAAACTAAAACAGTAGGGTTAGACTACTCTTGCTCTCACAGCCTCATATATTCAACCAGTTGTATTTTCGAGAAAGTAACAAAAAGTCCTAAAGTCATTGCCGTCAACTCAACTAAATTAAGATAAATTTTCATTATAACCGCGAAAAGTATTTTTCATCAAATATGCATAAAAACCGTGAATATAATTCAACATCAAATCTCGTGCACCACAGCAGCACGGAGATTTCTTTTAAAATTGAATAACTATTCAATTTTCTTTCATTTACTTTCATCCTCAGGGCCACGAATTTTTAAGTCATCATCATACTTGTCGCGGATATAAATTTCCTTCAACATAAACTTACCTGACGTTGCTTTTCTAAAGCAACTTGTTTATCTTCCTCGTGCCGTCGTTCCAATTTTGCAATGGCTACCTGAATTGGATCATTACTCAATTCATTTTGCATAATCTCATCTCGTGCAAAATTGTAATCAATTTGCTGGGCAGGAGTTTGTGGTTCCGAGTTCATATTCAAATTGTTAGCACTTTTCGGACAATTAACCCGGAAGAAATGATGATTACCCCATAATATTCGGTCGCCATGATGCAGTGCTGTTTTTTCAAATGCTGGTGAACCATTTACAAAGCATCTTGCATTTTGTATGGGCTCCATAAAAAGACCGCCATCTTCAATCGATATGATGCAGTGTTCTGGCTGTATTCCAAGACCAGACAGTTGAATGTCTGGCTGCTGTCCAATACTACAGCCACCGACTAATGTGCGTTCCTGAAAGAAAGTTATGAGTTAATTACAATCAAATTAATTACTTTTATTGAAGTATTCAATTACGTACTTTTAGATAGTAAACTAAGAGCTCATTCAAGGACGGATCTGCATTTAAATTGACTAAATAGTATTTGTTCTTTTCAACTTTTATTCCACTGGCTTGGACGCTAATGCCCATCTTTTCAAGAGCTTGTTGACGCTCATTTTGTATTTTTTCCGTTTTCACTAATTTTTCTTCCCAAGTTTGTGAAATTTGTTTCATTAGATTTTCGCTTTCAGCTAATTTGTCATGAATATCTACCCGTTGAATGTCACCGACAGGGGAGCCCTAGAAAGCATTTTGTCAGCGAAATTAGTGGTAATTGAGATTTATAGTGAGAATACCGTTGCATGTTTCAACATATTCCGTAAGGCTTCCACTTCAAGACGAAGTTCTCGAATAATTCTGGCATTGGGATCTTCATTAACGACAGCATGATTGACTATTCGTTTCGCCCGGTCAGCATAACGAAGTGTTGACAATGTTTCTTCATAATTATCTGCAGCAGGAGATATCGTAGCTACCATAACTGTTTTTGAATTTCCACCAAGATTATCTTTAAGAAGCCAAGTAAGCACTGAATCTCTATATGGAACAAATTTGTCATTTCTATTTCGCCCACTTGACTGATCGGCTAATTTTGATATCACAAGACCGAGGGTAGTTAATGACCTATAAATAGGGTGATGCATTTCTAGTAAAAATACATAATACTATTAAAAAACGTACTTATTAATATTTGACCCTTCTTTTAATCTATCACCCACAGCGCCTGTTTTTACAGCCCTTTCACTACCAGCTAAATCGACTAGAGACATTCTTGAAACTTTCTCTCCACTAACTCCTGTTTGTGGATCAGTTAATGTTTGAGTTAAAACTACTGAAAATACTGCATGAGATCTTGAAGACTCTGCATTCATATTTGTTGCGGCAACTGTTCTAGATTTATTTCCTTCTGCCATTAGATTGTCAATATCCTAAGAGAAGGATATTTATGATATTTTCAATTATTTTCAAACACTCTTAGATTACCTGAAATGACGTCACTGCCAATTGTGATAGTCCATCTACATACGGGCCTAAAACATTATGCTCACGAACTTTTAGTGACTGCTTATTTGGTTTAGGATCTAGCAGATCATGCACTTTCTCGTTGTAGATCTCCATATAAGAGACCTCAACTTTATAGAGTAAATTTGAAGTTTCTTTGTTTGCAATAGAGGCGAAAAGTTCATCACATAATCGAGGAATGATACCTTTGTTATCTTGGGAACCCATCATTGTGTAGGATTTCCCAGAACCTGTAACGAAATTTGGAATTATATTTGTTTAAAATTTGTTCACTTTAATAAAATGTTGTATCATTTACAATAAAACCTTCTATGATTTAATGATGTCGGAAAAATTTAGCAATCGAAAGTCCAATATAGTTGGCTGTATATATATTTGAATGTAAATTTGAGATAATTAAGCCGTCGCGTCGATAGAGCAAACTGATTTCTGTTAGCTTGAGAATCATTATCAAAAACCAAACGAAATTACTGAAGTTTTGTTTATGAATTCTTACACCATCTACCAGTGTCTTCAGTAACTCGATACAAAACTATGTTCAACTGTATGGAGTTGGCTAAAAATTTCATTTTTATATCCTAGATATAGGGTACTATAGCTTTGAGCAAACATTTGTATCTCATAAAAATATTTATGATACATAGAAATAAATTATATTGCCATTAAGGCGAGAAGAAAAATAATTCTATATCAAGGTTTGGTTATCGTCTCTAAAATTGAACAGATAAATGCTAAAACGTCTTAATACCTTTAGAGCAAATAGGATTTAGGACAGCATGAGTATTTTGAGAAATGCAAATTTACGCAAGCTCTTGAAACACTTTAAAGTACTTTTTCAAAAGAAGGACGCAAAAAGAATCTGTCTATTGCTATAAAAATAACACGAACACCTGAGGTACCCTACCTATCTTTTCACGCCGCTATAATTTTCATCTTTTCAACTTCAGCCCAACCTAGTGCTGCAATGCTTATCTGATGATAGAATGAATTAAGTTCTTTACTTGTGCAAGTTATTTTCTCCGTCTTCTCTTTATATTAGTCGTGGCGGTAGCAACATAAAATATAAGCACCGAGTGGTAGCAAATTTATATCATAGACGCTAAAATTTGCCAGGCACCTCAAATTTTCTTATTTGTTAATTGGTAGTAGAATGAAGAAGTTCCATTCTATATTACAACGTTATTAACATGTGAAATAGGTGGCCTATTTGTACTGTAGCATGTGATCCTATGGAAATCTTAAGGGCAAACAATTTGAAAGAAAACGTCAAGTGCTTTTCATGTACGCACGATACTTTGTTTGTGTTAATTAAAACGTTGAGTGCCAATCGTGAGACTTTTACGAGCAAAATGATTACGTTAGAGAAAGAGAATTCACTTAAAGTGAGAATTACTTCAGTATTGTACAACGGAGGAGCTCATGAACTCTTTCTAAGAATTCCATAAATTACCTTAAGCACCAAGCAATTCCCCCCGAATTCCAAGTTGAAAAGGGGTACTCGGATAAGATCTTACGAATCCTTCCAGTGAATGGCATAATTACAATGAAAAAGCTAAAACCTAGCGGTAGGGGTTAGATAGCGATGGTAAACGATAAGGCATGATAAAGGTGGATGCCAACATGAAAGTAATTCAAACTTTCACTAAGAAAGGCTTTTAGTTCCATGCGTGTGTATAAACTTCTCGGTTTTACATACTTGGCGTTGTGTCAACCAAATTTATCTCGTGTGATAAACATTGAGAGCTCTCTAGAACATCAGTGAAGCTTGTTTTATAGAACAATTTGTGAGGCACCATAATGCCAAAGCAGTGGTTACACGAATTTAAAGCTACATAAATCGTAAGGAACTAACTAATATAAAATGAAATGATTCTGCTCATCATACCTTTTATTCTAAAACTACCCCCTTCGTTTGCCTAACCATATTATGTTGTTTTCGTGCAAAATATAAAAATTTCTGAGAGTGACATGGGTTACCTTGGGACAAGTGTCTGGTCGTTCTGGGTTATAGTTTGTCCAGATAAACGTATTTTCCATTCATTGCAATTAAAAATTAAATGCAAAGTGGGACTTTTAACATTTTGAATTTCGCTCATGGGCATAATTTAATAGTCATTGCATGTGTCAACAGAGCCATAAATTTAGATCCTTTTTAATCGTGGACATTCAACCAGAAAACAACTCTGTGAAATATTTACATGAGTGGTCTATTTTTGCATTTTTGGCATAATTGAAATCTGAATGGTATTAAGCTGTGCATGGGTGAACAAATATTTTATGCGTATAACAGCTGGTGTGGATAAAAAGTCCCGGTCCCGGAACGATGATATTACTCGAGAAATACGCATCGGATCGATAAACATAAAAATACGTGTTCAATATTTAAAAGCTATCCAATGATATCAAACTCGCCCACTCTTCCCACCCCATGGCAGCTGGGGTGGGGTAACTTTAAAATATTAAAATATATATTGGAAATGTTTTTCAACAACTTTACCTTCGGTTAGCACACTGCCAAGCGCAAGAGAAGGTGGTCAATTTGAGCATCTTATTTTAAAAATTTGTTAATTGCTTCGTACTGCTTAGTGAGGGGAGAGGAGACTCACGTAAAAATCGACTACGTCCATGTCCTTGTTCCTGGGTAACGCTAAAGGTAATTTCTTGAGAAAATTTAACATGCATGATTTTATTTGTCGATTGTGAGTGCATTTTGTGCAATAACAGCAAAATTTTATTTTTACGATTATAACGCCACATACCATGAATAAAAAAAAAGTTTCAGACAAAACTTACGCGTAGGATCCGAATCTGTAATAAAAAATGGAGGTTCCAATTTAAAATTTTAAAATTACCCCGACTACACCCCTCATGTAGTGGGGAGAAGTCGGCGACTTCGTATCATTGGATGTTTTTTTTTAATTGAACGCGTATTTTTTTTGTTTTTCGGTCTGATGTATACCTTCTCGAGATATTTCATTATTCCGGGACTTTTTATCCATATACTGTATGTTACTGCATATGAATGTCAGATATAAACATAATTGAACCATAATGACATATTGGCATAAGGAATACTAAACTCTATTTTGGTAGGACGAATTTGTTTTATCAAAAAGACATTTGTAACGACGTCCTTAAAATCGCTGTATATTTTGTGAGAAATACCGAACTTCTTGTTATTCAAGAACGTGTAAGACACCCAGCATCTGTCCGGGATCATGCGTCTTTAAAAATGTCGTGCTATGGTACGTCGCTTTCTTAGAACGTACAAAAGACATATGGATTTTTCAGCAACAAAATGCACCATGTTGTACAGTGAGTACAGTGAGTTAGGAGTATACCCGACCGAGTGAAGAGAGTAATAAAAATTAAAGGTGCGTGTACCTAATATTAAAGGAATTTTAAATATCATTAATTTGATATTATAAATGTCGAGCTTTGTACTATTAAGTAGGAGAACTCAACATACCTAAATCAGTATTAAAAAAGGCCTCTAATTTCATATTCACACAAAAATGCAAGTAGTCCAAATAGGGTGGCAGGGTACTGTAGTCCTTAATTTAGATGAATTTTCGAGTTTTTTAACGTGTCGGTATACAGTAAAGCACATCAGATACTTATAGTTGTATTCAAGGAAGTTTTGTACTGCTTACATTAACAAACCAGTCCTACACTTATCACTATTAATTTTGAATGAAAGGGTAAAAGTGATTTTGTGTACAACGATATTACAAGCAGTACATTTTACTGGATTAACAACAAAATTATACATATGTAGATTGACCGATTTTACCTATTTTATTGGAAGCAGGTTTATTGATTTACCTCCTACTGTTTACGGCTGTTTCAAAGCATTTGATTTGAGATTTTAATTTGACATGGAGTTAAAAAATTGATAAGGCTACTCATTTGTTCTGTAATTAGCATTCTTTTGAATCCAGTTCACGGCAAATAGATTTTATAGATTTCTCTTTAAGAAGGAATTAATTAATTATTTGTCAGTCCAATTAGAGGGTTTGGCTTCAGGTTAGAAACAATTTTAGATTTTCTGTAAACATATCGAGAACGAATATTACGTAGAATATGTCAGCATTGCTGTTATTGTAAAAATGCAATGCTAATAAAAGTTTTGCGAGAAATGAAAAATCAATTTAATCTATGAAATGGTTATTATAAAGTAATCAGTATTTATTTTCCGTAGCAATATGTACCAAAATAAACATCTTTTATTTCTTTTAACTAAGTCTTGGAGAAGCAATTAGCAATTCACGATCAATATTTAACTGCAAAGGTAACTAAGACGGAAAAAGTAAGCTGAATCAACACCATGAAATTGTAAATTAAAAGCAAATCAAGACAGAAGCTAATGAAACCTTGTGCCTAAAAGACCTTGACGTTTGAAATCAGAAAGACGTCGCAAAATTCTTAAAAACATTTATGTATACGTTTTCAAAATAAAATTCCGCGTTATTCTTTTTCCCCACTCTATTTAGGATGTAACGTTAAAAAATACCCACTTTTTTGCTTTCGATTGTTGTGATATGATTTAAAATAATGAGAAGCCGAGAAAGTGTAACAAAATTGTTGGAGCAGAAATTAGCTGACATTTATATATTATATATAAATTATATTTTTGTGCATTAGCAGTTCTATTTAAATATAATTGGATGACCACCTCATTTCAACATCATGCAATCTCATAGCATAACAGAGGAGGGATGTTTCACTTTTGCCTTTAGTCAGCATATGATTTTGACACCATTTAAGGGGGACTCGTCACGAAGTTTCTCTCTATTAAGAGAGAAGAAATGCTTACCTTCATATGCAAGATTTACACAAAAGTAGCAACTCCATTCTTCTATCTCTATGGATTTGGGAATGTAAAAGCTTCCATACAAAATAAACATCATTGATCATTGAACTTTTGTCCCTACTGCTTGGGGTATAGGGCACACATTATCTTCCAAATGACACCAACATGTTAAAAATCATTAATGAGCTAAAAGTATATTTCATGACATTCATTACACAATCAATGCAATATTAAATAAATGTTCGACTGGGACACTAACTCGACAGCATAGTCCTTAATCGTGCCTTATTTATCCCGATATGAATTGCACTTCAAGTTTTCTAAAAGCCGCTTATTTTCCTTGATTTGTTTTTTCTAAAGTAGTATTTTTTTGCTTATGACTTCTTCGAAATACCTTAAAGCTGCTAATTTCCTTGTGCATTTTTCTGGGATCCGCGAAATATACATCCAATTCTGTAAAAATTATTGTTTATGTTTATTCATAAATTTTTCCAATTTTCTAAATTTCCGTAAAAAGCTTGCAACAAGTTTTGCGCGTTCTTCATTAAATTGTTATAAACAATTTCACAAAATCAATCAGAGCAATCATTGAGATAATAATTCATATATGGTACGTTGAGAGTAAAAATGAATTATAAAAAGAAAATCAAGCAAGAAAGGTACAAAAATTTTCATAAGCTTAAAAACGATACTAAAAACATTATGCAAAGTAAAAACGCAACGAGAAATATTTCTCAGCAAAAACGGACTAAGCTTTTGTGTCGTTTATGCACGGATCTTTCCAACAAACGTTTAATAAGAAGGAATTAGAATTATGGTCTCTCATACCTCAAAACGAAAATACAACGCCGAAAGATTCCGGGCAAAAATGGGTTAAGTGTTTATGGCACTTTTGCGCGGAGCCTTTTGTTGTTTCGATTTTGCACGTGGCTTTTTGAGTTCCATTTTTGTCTTCAAACGTCTCCATCCCTGTTTTGCTTACATAAAATTTATGGCCCGTTTTTGCTCTTAGGGCTTCATATAGTGTAGATACATCTCAGAAAAAAAATAATAGTTCACCCGAAAACAGAACACATACCTATACCTTTATTATTTCTTTTATAACGAATACTCTGTACTGTGTCTTTAAATTTACCACTGTGTACGTATTAAGAGTTTATATTATTATAATCGAGAATATTTCTATGGAAAAATGGACAAGAAGGTTATTACAATAGAGTTCCATAACATTATCTTATGAACAAATTTACTGAATATGTATCAACTTACCAGTTTGTCCATAGGCAAATATGCATGCATTATATCCTTGAAATGCATTCTCTAAAATATCACGACCTACAGAATCAAACACAACCTCCTGAGATGCAAAATTTTGCGCTTCTTGGTCGATGGAATAAAAGCAATGATCGAAAGCAAACGTCTTTGGTTGTTTTCTGAAATAAACAAAGTAAAACACATTAACACAATAAAGATTATTTAATTTTACAATAGAAATAAAAAAAATGTGAAGACTTCTCGAGGAATATTCTCAGATAATTATATTTGGTCCATGAGAGAGATAAACGTGTACAATAAATAAAAAATTTACTTTGGTGTCATAAGGCATTTCTTTCGTGCCACAGATCCATTAACCTAAAAGGTTCTGAATGAAGTTTGCGCAAAAAAGGGCGCTATTGATTCCAATAAGTATAAAAAGTATAGAGCTCGTGACATGGTTGCTGGATGAAATAATACAGAGGATAAACAATAGATATCACATATGTCACTGACTGTGTGTTGATCCACAGAACTGCAAAGAAGTCATCAGCTACATAATCAAATTACTATAAAAAATGTGCTGATGACAATGATGAATCATAATGGTTGATGACGACGGGTTGCATTCCAATGGAAAAATATGGTCGCATTTATGACTGAGTTAAAAGGTCTTTCATCTGTTGGGTTATCCCTTAAGTAAAGCCGATTGGACTTTTTATATCTCAATCATCTAAATATCTTCTTTCATTTTCTACAATATTTTTCCACCTATTGGATATTTTCACAATACCCACATTTTACTTTCCGCCAGGACTGTACTGTATAGTATCATGTGCTTTGGCTTCGCCATAAAAAAAATACCTCTCAGACGTCTGAATCGTTCTTTTACATTGTTTAAGGTATTGCCTAAGCTCAGGATACCCCTATTATGCACTCAGCACAGATTAGGCGGAAGGCAATTAGGGAAGAGGAGATTAGGAAATTTTAACCTGACAAATGTTGCGAGTGAGCCACAATATTTGGCATGAATTATACTGTGCACCAGGATGGCTTCGCAAGTACAATTCTTGTTAGTAAAATTGCCTCAACCACTGGTATCGAAATAAATCGCCAGTAAACCTCTCCGCCAGTAAATCATCCTAACCTGAAAATGGATAACTTTTAATTCAATTGAAAAATCTATTTTTCATATGCTGTCACTATTCTGTCCAAAAATGGCTTAGGCTTCAAAAGAGAAAGAAGAGATGAGCGAGCATAGACTGTTAATGTTACCTTTTCTCCCATATTTATATATATTTCCTCCCTACCAGATCTGAGAAGTTTTATCGCTTTATAATTCAGCTTGAAGAAAAAACCGCAGTGCTCATATAATCACTTGATATTTATAATATTAGCTATGTTGCTGTGGGTAAGTACAATAAGGCATTTCAATGTTCCCATGAGAAGTTGAAAGAACCCCCCTTTGGGCAACCCAACTTTTACTCTGTTATTTCACCAAATGTCCTGAGAGTAGTTCGGTGTGTGAAAACTTTGTGGTTATGCTAATGAGAATGAATGCTTTAATGCGACCTGCTTGGAATGGTTTATACAAGAAAAGATTACAAATTCATTCCTCGAAATAAAGCAATAAGAATAACATCAAATTTATACGAACAAAACTAATGTTTAATCTGCTTAATTACTTGTATTGCAGACCAGAATAAAAAAAAATGAATTAAAAACTTTAAAAGCGTTTTTTTCGAAACCACGATTTTTTAACTTGTTGGTAAGATTGTGAGAAAGCGCTACTAGGATGAAATTTAACATAGATATTCACAAGACTTGCGGTTATCGTGTGAACCACGATCATTCACATCCTTCCATTATCCTTGTATTTAGAAGGAAAAATTACGTACATTAGAATATAATTATTTAATAATTTAAAGTAGAAAAATAAATTCGATTTTTTTTTATAAATATTAGGTCTTAGAAAAATAAAAAGATACAAAAGCCTTAGCATTGTTCTTGTACTTTTGCTAAATATTTTTTGCAAAATCCACCCAATCCACCCAATTTTCCATTCATTGGAACCACTATGAATTGGATTTGAATAAAAAGCAGTATTTTCTCCTTTTCTATACTTTTGTGACTCAATGTATATTTTCCCATTCCCGATTACACATAAAAAACAAATGTAAATTGCCCTACTACATTCTTAAATGGAGCTTACATATAAATCAATACTATGTCACACTATGTAAGAGGGCAATAAACTTTACATTTTTTTAAAATTGTTCTTTTACAACCGGTATACATAAACTTTCCTCTCCTTTAAGATTTGCAACTTTGACAACCGTTATCCTTCCTTAAGATTTACATCTTTCACAGTAAACGTTTATAGGATGTTGATAAATCAGGCGATATAATTTGACTACTTTTTATTTTGAATTCCTCCATTTTTGAAGGGACTTTTTAGTCATAAAAAAGATTATCATATGATCGACCGTTTTCCACAGACACAAGAGTTCCTTACACTGTTCGGAGATCTTCCTAAGCTGTTTGGGTATGGATGTGTTACTTTTTTTTATAGGTACATATTATGGTAAATTTACGTTTCTGGCCGATATATATTTTTAAAGATAGTTTTCATAAATTATCAAAGTGATAGACTCCTTAACACTATGAATTTTAATTAAATTCTATCTTTGGCAACATATTAAAAATTGGAACTTTTATGTCAGATACCTATAATAATTAAAAATGGATGCAGTTATATGAAGCGATGCCAATTACAATCATCCGCTTTCAATCCTGTAAAGTTTTGTTTTCTTGTCCTTGATCAATGGATGATGGGAACTTATAAAAAGCCTCTCATGGTTTCATGGATACTAAGACTTCAAGGAAAATAAATGAAACAATTTGTTATTTTGCACAGACCAGACTCCAGCACAAATGTAGATATATAATATATAGTGTTTAGAAAAAAGCAGTTATTAAAAAACGTTTCAGTACTAACGCATTTATACAAAGTATATAAGTACCATTAATTATTTTACAAATTAATTAGCTACATAATTTATGATATTTTTTACGTGAGATTACCATATGACATGTGATTCATATTTGGTAAAAAAATATTTAGGGATTTTCAATGTCTTCGGCGATAATTTTATATATAATAATTTTCGAGAAATTCGGAATAAATGTGTATAATAGTGAAAATGTTTTCATGTAAAATTTATTAACCGCTTTTGTTGACATACTTTTTACAAATAAAATTTCAAATTGATTTAATTTCTTAAGGTCTGGGGACAACCCTATGATGCACAGCACAGTTCAGGCGGAAGGAATTTTTTAGATAATCATGCTCAACATTTAAAGTACCACCAGGTTACTACGCAAGAATTTACTCGGAATAGTGTGCATCGGGATTGTAGTAAGGTAAGACATGGAATTATTTAAGAGGTTATCTTTTGAAAAGTATCACTTGGTTTAACATAACTTTGAAGATTCGGATATGGAACTCACAACTTCCTCCTGAAATGCAAAATGCAGCTATGTAACAATCAACTCTCTAAGTCCACATCGCTTCCTCATACTTTCTGACTTACGAAAACTGTGCTATACCATCATAGGGAATAACAATAACATGTATTGTGACAAATCGTTTGCTCTAGTTATGGAAATTCATAAAAAAAAAATCGCTAATCATATTTAACTTGAAACTCATTATTTTTAAATCTATTTCCAGGAATTGGCAGTATGTATAATGTAAAATATGCAGCACTTCTTAAACATTTATCAAAAACATAAAATTCTAAAAGGAAAAATTTTATCTTGAGGCATACAAGTAATAAAAAATTTATTATACTCATTAAAATAATTGGGGAAATTGGAAAAAGTCTTCATCCAGCAACCCTTAAAGAAAAGAAGAAAGTTAACGTTGAAATATTGAACCTTTCTGCAAAAATAAAGAAATAAAAGATAATTTTATCCCCTAAATTTTCACGTAAAACCTAAATAACCAAAAGCTTTCATAACACCCTTTCGTTATGCCTGCATAAAAACCCGCTTAAAGAAATTACCATTTTTGGGTTACCAATCCTTTTCCATTTCACTGTACAAGAAAGGTCTTGCGACATTTACTTGACCGTATTCAAAGCAATTTCGCTGTCGACAAAAAATGGCTAAAGGCAAATTTAAGATAACTTCAACAAAATATCTATTGTCCACGAAAATACTTGGAAAGAACCTCTTTCAAACCTTCTTTCATTAGTCAACTTCTTTTAAAGGATTAAAAGTTGTACACAATGTACAATTATTAAAGGTTAATATGATGATGATGCAATAAATGAATCCTTCTAGTAGTGCACGTTTAATAATATAGTTTAACAATAATTTTAAATTACTCTGACGTAGATTATATATAGAAAATTTTGGTCATAATATGGCTTTAACAATTTTAATCGTCAATTTCGTACTTTACATTTCTGGGGTGTGCATTGTCTGTGTAAATTTTGTAAGAACGTAAAAATTGAACTGCAAACTTGATATAGGTTTTGTGGTTTTTACCAGATAAATTAGTCCAGACCGTACTCACTGTTCTAAATTATCAATTGAGTGACGGCAGTTCGGTTGTAAAGTCCCTTGACACACACTTACTTCACCCCAATGCTGGTGAAATCATTAAATAATTTATTAAGAGAAAGTTGTGAAATATATACCTAACTTGAGTACTTTATTAGACGTAGTACCATTCTATACAGCATTTCAAATACAAAGAAAAAAAAACAAAAAACCAAGATGAATGTTATCCATAACACTCTTAAAGTAAATAAGCGCTTTACAAAAACAGTGGAAAACTAGTGAAAGTTGTGTACTTATTAGATATTCCTGGAATATTTCTGAATAATGACAAGTCAGCATATTTCCATCAGTTATGAAAATGAGTTTTCAAAATTTCTTGTGGGTAATAATTTCTAGATTATAGAAGGACTACTTTATTAATTGTTAGGCAAAAATAAGGAACCATGAGAAGTTTCTGGAAAAAAAATTTTGTTACCCATTACTCCTCCTCTAATGATAAGTGGTTAAGGGTTTATTAACCAAAGTTAAAGTCTTACTCCTGAGTAGTGATACCTATGAATAAATTTAGATTTTGGAAAATATTAAAAATAACGATCGATTATAAAACTCTTGGTGGATTCAGTTTATGGGCAATATTCAACATGATATACAGTCATCAAAACGTTTCCCTTGGGAACAGAAATCTCTTGGAGCTGATCTTCATTCCGGTGGAATTTCAACTTCCCTGGTGCAATCCATTGTACTATTCTCTGCGAACAAATTGAGTTTTCCACCAATAAACAAAATTCAATTAAAATTGTTCCAGAGATCTAAAGCAATCGCATGAATGAAATCAAATTAAAATTCGTAACGAAATATTTTCTTAATTTTGCAGGAATATTATTTCTCGCTGTTTTCTGCTTCCTATTCTGTATTCTGTAAAGGGTCAGTTATACAACCCTGGGGGCAAATTGTGAGCAAATGAAAATCAAATCTTTCATCACACCCCCATGCACTACAACTGTGCAAGAATCACTTAAACACAAGAATTAGGTAAAAAATGTGAGAGGTTCTTGCGCTAATAAAATAACCATAATATCTGCCAGTTTTACAGGTCTTGGGTCTCTGTAGCGAATATATTTATATCAAGGGCTAAAGGACAAAATGACCCAGAAAACAGGTAAAAAGTGGCTCCTTTTTGGGGGTATTACAGTCTAAATCGTAGAAATTTATGTAAATGAGACCTTTCTCAATCTACTTTATACCAACCAAGAATAAATTCAGTGGAAATATATGTATTTGCGACTAGTGCTATTACATGAAAAAGTCAAGTGCATTCTTATGTCCTTTCTCACTGTTTCCGCAATTTCAAGATTCCCACGAAATTTATGCACATATCGATCCAGAATTATTCGAGGTATTTTTTTTAGGGAAAATGAAATACGGGTAATGGCCACTAAAATAACAATTTCACCCAGAATAGATCAAAATTAGAATATCAGAAGAGTGCGGGTAAGCCAGTTATATAACTACGTTCGTATAAAAGTAAGTTCACTTCTCTGAGTTGGAATTTGAACGAGCTTTCCTTTCTTGAATATTTAAAGTAAGAGGCCGAAATAAAGGAAAAATAATTTGATCCACAGAGCGTGCTTATTGTAATACGTTTCACATCTCATAAAAAGGTTTCGATTTATTCTGACGAGATTGGCCATATACGGACAGAAGCCTTTTACTGCTTATACAAAACTTTTCTTATTACATTTCATCAGGGGATGGTGATTCTAGTGATTCTTGAACAAAAGGGTTTAAACAACTGCCTTGGTTGCCATGGAGTAGCTCTTTTTATTTCAAAGGATTGCCAGTAAAAGAAGAAAAGAATCTCACACATGAGGGCACTTGTTTCATTTACATTGCTCTTTTAGAATTGGATACCATACGTGATGAAGAAATTTATATTCCAGCATGGTTGGGAATATTTAAAGAGAATTTGGTAGAAAAATTGACTTGAGTAGTAGGTTTTGTTTTTAGATTTTATTTTCCAGCAAGAAATCAGGTAAAACATTGCCATTAGAAGTATACTTACCGAATTGATGAATATTTCACAGCTTTTAATCCAAAACAAAGAAAGATACTGCTTGCGCTTGGTATAATTTGTTCTAGAAGCCATTACCATCGGCACTACCACAAATAATGCGAAAGTCTAACAAGTTAGATCAAATAATGCATTTTCGTTTTTCTAAATACTACCACAGTCATATTGTACATAGGACTTTTTAAATATTCATTTATTTTCAGATATTGATAGAATTCTACTGGCGAGAATTGTACTCTCGAAGCCTTTGTAGTATTGTGCAGTAAATATTTCATTCCAAAAGCTGTGGGTTACTTGCAACATTTGTCAGGTTAAAATTTCTCAATATCCTCTTCCCTATGATTTCTCTTTGCCTAAGCTGTGCTGTGTGTATTATATGATTTTTCTGTGTCCCCTGAGCTTAGACAATCATTGTAATCTAATCCTCCAGATTAGATTAGATGGCTATAGGTG
Organism: Dasypogon diadema; assembly: GCA_006980735.1. Classification (NCBI taxonomy): domain Eukaryota; kingdom Metazoa; phylum Arthropoda; class Insecta; order Diptera; family Asilidae; genus Dasypogon; species Dasypogon diadema. Next base: position 94,916 of record QYTT01086585.1, read on the forward strand.
CGTAAATAAAGTCATGGGTTGGTCCTGAGCAATCATCATCATCTACTTCAGCGTATGCCAGAAAAGTGGGAAATGGTTATAACTTCCGAAGTCATTGTTATAGATATAAATGCTCAAAAAATGAAGGATAAACAGAGAGGTTCAAAGCAAACTCCTAACACATACACAAATACATAGCTTGAAATTATGCTATGGAAAAGTATACTTAAGATGCCATTATTTCAGCAAGTTTGAAACCTTTTTAAATGTTCTAAAGAAATTTAATTTGATTTTTCTAGAATGTTTTCTTCTAAGCAAAGGAAAAAAAATATTCAAAATGGGAAAATTCATTACTGACACATTTTATTATTCTTGTTTAATCGCTTGAAATAAAAAATATTGATTGATTTTTCCCTAAAAAATTACGAAATTTAGGCAGCATATTTTGTAGAAAATCGCGAAATTTATATGAGTTTACTTAACAATTGAAAAAAGCAGGAAATATGTACGTGGGAGCTTTTATAAATTGATATAGAATTTTTTTTTTCGTAGTTAATAAAATCCTGAAAGAAATCTATTTCCTTAGGACTAAAGCATTAAATCAGCATTTTAGTAATATTCAGTTGGAAATATGGTATGGAAGAAAAAAATTTCTGAGTTTAGTGATTAGTTAAAACAAAACTAATTGTAGGCGAAGTCATAAAATGTTTGCTGAAGCTTGAAGAACTGTGTCGGCATATAAAATTCTCTTCGAAAAGTTTTGCATTTAACGGCAGAAGTTGGAAAAAGTTTCACTTCAAGCCACTATTGCATGGAAAGAAAGTGGTACAGTCCTACAATTTTATAGCAATCTCGAAAACTTTCTTGCGTTTCTTGTGTTAGTAAGTAAATTGTGACGTTGTATAAGATTATCCAGTTTTTGTGCGAATAGAGAAAGCAATTTTGTCCCTTTTTTTACCCAACTCCCTTGTGGTTAACGTTGTAAAAGCGAACTTTATATAACTCTCAGCTTTCTAAAACAGAAGTGCATAACTATTTACAAAATGTTGGAAGTTTCGTAATTAACTACGCCATTACAACAGTCATAACCAAATTTCTAACGCATTTTTATGTTCTGGAAACTTTTAGGACTTTGCATGCTAGAACAACAACACAATGAAATCCAACACTGAATTGTCTATAGAAACAACATAATTCACGTATGAGATGAGGTCTGACTCACCATATAGTTTTAAACCAAAATCATACGACATAAGCTCAAATTGAAATAAAATTAAGTTCCATTCAAGATAAATAAAATAAATAAAAAATGTAGTAAACTTAAATTTAAGTTTTTTTTTTTAAGATAAACACAGTCTTTTAAGTCTCGGATTTTTTAAAACATGATCTTTTTGTGTGATAAATTACTAAAAATTCTACAATACTGAAGAAGGTGATGGATCTATCAGAATACAAAAAGGTGTTTATTAGCTGAAATGAGACACTTACAAGTAGTCGATATTAAACAGAACTGATTTTGATTACTAAAATGTTTCATTTTAAACTTGTAGATTCTTCTTTATGGTTGGTATCCAAAATTATATACGTTATCTTTACAAGGTGGAGAATAGTAGAAAGGACTTCAAATTATAACTACATATTATTATTAAGTTTATTCTTCATAACTATGTTCAATTGGCATACTTTTAATTGTATAAATTCTATATTGAATCCGAAGCAGTAAGAAAAATCTGAAATACAATATTTTAAATATTAAGAGTTCAGAACTTTGTATTTTTATTAAATGGTGGTGCTCAATACTCAAAACGACCAATTCAAGATTAAAAGATATTTATTTAATATACAAAACGATTTATTTTCATGGCGAATATAACATTTGGAAAATGGAAAAAGAATATATATTTTGTTGCATTGAATGTCTTTTAAAATTCCTGACATTTATAATTTTAATAACTAAATCGCTTTGCGACATTTACAGATTTATAAATAATATTCATGCACTATTATTAGTACCTCCAGTACACTTATATTCCTTTACAAAATTCTTAAAATTTATAAGCAGCTCCTTTGTAACGTTTCGAAGTTCATCAAATTGGTCCGTTTGACAAACAGTTTGCATGATGCGTCCGTAAAATATTTTCTTATTAGACAATTCAAAATTTTGTAAAATGTTGTCTTCGTTTGTAATAATCTCTTCGTTTTGATATAGCCAATTATCAAATGATTTTAATAATATTTCTGTTCGTTGGGCGTAGGATAATTTTTCATTATATACATCTTCTGATCCAAAACTAAAAGAACTCGGTATGTATTCATTTAAATACCTTAAAATGTTAGTAAATGAGTCACTTAATTCATAGAATAATACTGCAGAGGGCTTATTATAAATCCAATGCAAACGTTGTGTGAATATTTGAGAAATCCATTGTAAAATAAATATATCGTCATTAAGCATCTCATGATACTGATCCTTTTCGATTATACTTACTTCAAAGATATTTTTATAGTAATTATCATGATCAATATTAATTTTATCATATTCAAGATTTAGAGTTTCAATATCTAATGGAAGGAAAAATTTTTCGTGTACTGTATTTACAATGTTTTCTGCGCTTTTATTTTTAATTGATGGAAAGTAAACTGTTGTTATAGTGTGAAGTATGTTTAATAAATGTTTTTTATAGTTCTCTTCTAAAGAATGTTGTGCATTTAGACTAGATATTAATGGAGAGAAATATCTGTACGTTTTTCTATGACACGATATATCATCTATTATATCCGTACGAATTTTTTCAAAAATTCTATAAAATACGTAGTTTGCTACTAGTTTTGGATCCATGCTTTTCAAAATTGTAAAAAATCGTTTCAATCCATTAGGGTTGATTACGTGCACTTGAGTATTATCTGCTGGTTTTCTTCCTCTTAAAATTTCAAAATATTCATCCCAATTAATTCCACTCACTTTTGCTTTAAAATCACTGTAGTTGGTTTTAAGTTTTTCATCAATGTTTGAGGTAGTGATTGCAGTTATATATCTATTAAAAAACATAACGCTATCCCTTGCTACTTTTTCACCATTATAAAAACCAAATTTTTTTAAACGTTCCACTCTCAAATTTATTTCTGAATCTATTTTATACTGAAATTGTTCCATTCTATTAGTATTCTGGGTTGGCAATATCTCTAAAATATGTTGTTCATCATCTTTTATAAAGTGATCACTTATGAGATTTGAAACACCAAAGCGTTTTAAATCAATTAGAACACTAGTTATATCAAATCCACTTGGTTCCCAGCAATCGCATTTATAAATTGGCCAGGCTTCAAAATTATTTGAAAAATTAAAATTTCTTAGAAAATCTTTTACATCTTGTAAACCACTCCAGTTTTGACATGATCTTAAAAAAATTCCCATTTTCACTAGTGCTCCTCGTTTATTTCCTGGCTCTGACAAATATTTTTCAATAAATTCAGCTAAATCTGAATCGTTTAGTGAAATTTCTTTAAAAACAATTTTATTTGAAAAAGAATCTCTGCAAACGTACGAGTCGTAATCTGTGCAAGGATCTACCTCAGTATTTAAAGACTTTTGAAACTCCTCAGCATATTTCTTGATTGCGTCAATTTTTTCAGTTGATGGTTTTGTTCCGATTGTTTGTTCACAAATAACTCCACGTAAATAAAACACTTGAAACCCAATAAGAAGGCAAATTGCAGAAAAAACAGCACATGATGTCTCCATTATAAAATTTAAAAATGACCAGTGTTTCATGGAGTAAAACTTTCACTCAACTGGAGTAAAATTGTTCATTCAATTCCTTCTGGCACTTGCAAGATAATTATTATCTTTTTAACTTCTATGACTAAAGAAATTGAATGTAGACTTTATGGTTTGATTAGGGGCGGCCTTTGATAATTTTTGTAATAGAAACACTGCCCTTTTCCTTATCGTTGACCTTTATGTAAACTTACACACATATTGTATAAAATAACAAAAAAGAAAGCCGAAAAAATGATAAATACATCAGAGAGCTGTATGATATTTTGTCCAAAACGACATATGTATATAAAGTCACTGTAATTTGTCAAAATTTAGAGTTGGCATATTTTTTATTAAACGTTAATACTATCTTCTGCCACCTTTTCAATATCTACCAAATCAGATTCTTGCATCCTTTGAATTTGAAACTGCTATTATATTTTAATTGACAATTATCTACTGGAAAATTTTCTAACTTATCTCGTTTTGGATTTTCGAAGCGATCTCTTATTAATTTTTCAATTTTAAGAGCATGAAGCTTTTTTATCTAATGATAATAATTTCATTGAAAACCTCTGCAAGATGCGACATTTCAATGCCAACTAGAAATGCTACGCGTATAGGGAAATATTTCTATGGAAACTTGGAATTTCATAAAACTTAGAGTTCGTGCACTTTATTACTCGCCATTTGTTGCTAGTGTTGATATGCCTTATCTCTTTATAACCCATTGCTGATAATAACGAGGGGGGAATATTTGTAAGCCAACATTATCTTTCAAAATTATTATGAAATTACTGAAGTACGTAAAATATGATAGATATCAAAATTTCCTGAAATATTTTCAACATATTGTAAATTTATCACTTAAATAAATACTCTTCTATTCCACCATAAGTACTTCATCTTCAGTAAGCATTTAAAATCGATGACAACTGGGATTTCTTGGTCTCAAGGCTGATGACATTCCTCGTTTCTCAAATGTCTGTCGTAAATCTCGAAATATAAAATATTGATCCCTTATAGTAAGTATATACCATTGAAAAGGGATATAAATATTTACATTTTACGGATTGTTTGGATATTTCGTCTTTTTCACCATGTTCCACCATCAACTAGAGATTTATAATTTTTCATCTCCTACGAAAATAAATGTCCATTTTTAATATAAATGGTTAAAAGTAATTTCTTTTTTGGGTTTTGATCTGGTCTGGACTAAGGACTTTTTACTCTTGTAGTTTTAAGGCATAATATATTCAATTTGTTATGGATATTGAAATAAAGATTATGAATGCTCCACTTTTAAAGCTTAAAGTATGATATAAAATAATCATAAAATAGCAAAAGAAAAGTGTAACTCGAAATAATAGCTCCTAAGAACTCTGTATACGATGTACATATATTATGCAGGACTCATTAAAATCGGGCTCAAAATAACATATGAGGAGAGCATTTTTACTTATTGAGACTAATGCCATAAATATTTAAATACAACAACAAAAATATAATTATCTGATTTTGAAGAAATAAATATCTGTTCCTGCGAAATTAAAATACATTACAAAAGAAGTGGATACTATTATACTGATTATACCATTTCTATATTTTTTAAAGAGAGATTAACCTCTGCAGAACTGAATGATGGTGCATCGTCATCATATACTGTGGGGTAAATTTCATTAAATTTTTACGAAAACTCTCATCTGTTTATTCCATTCATCCCTTCTGCAAACATTCGAAATGAAAGAGGAAAATCTTTCCAGCTTGCTTTTGCAAAAATTGTAGTACTAAGAGGAGGAAACCAGCATAAAAGGCATTTTCACAATCCTTCTTTGCAAGAGGATATTGCCCAACAGTCCAGGAAAATAATCTCAATTCTGCTCTATTTGACTGATTCCGGGATAGATTCAAGTCTACATCAATTCATAGCGTAGACGGCGAGGAGACTCTTGGGAGTTAAGCACAGACGTATACAACTGAAAAATTGTTTGCCTAGCACAATCTCAGAATCAAATGTCTTGCTAGGAACTTCTTATCTAGGCTCTTTGGAAAAAAAATGCTTTTAGTATAGGGATCAGCCACACAAGAATAATTTATTTTCTCTCAACTTTCATGCACACAACTTTGTTTTCTTCAATTTTCTCTCAAACTTATGGGAAATTATCTTGCTGACGTTTTATTTTTCTCTGCATTTCAACTTTTTCAAAGGATAAGGAGGATCATATACTTTTTTGCCTACTCCGTTTAACCTACGTTAAAAAAGGAATTACTTTGTATATCTAATGGGTTTCAAAACTTTTTGTTTTAAAAGCCGCTTTGTTAAGATAATACTCTCGCACGGATACGAAGTAAATACTTTCGTATGAGAATATACAAGGTAATACCTTAACCTTAATCATATCATACTTCATAGCATTGAGAGACTGTTCGGTGCAAGATTTATATATAAAGGAATGTTAAAGAATGTTAAAAAGTATGCCTTTTTTACCCCTTATGAGAAATTTATGGTTTTATCTATATTTTTTCTACCCAAGCGTGAGTGAACACTAAGCTACGTGGGTGAAAAGGAACGATTCAAAATAAAATAAGAATAATTAGCGAATGTGAGTCACAAATACAAATTTTTGTCGTCAGTGGAACCTCTCTTTATTCTTTTAGTACAAAGTATGGTAAATTTCATAAACACATGTAGTGAATTGTGTACAAAACTTAGTTTACAACACTACAAATGAGAACCTTTTCTTTTTTAAATAATTTGTTGAATATATGACTTTTGATTTTGATTTTTCTGTTCGTTTGTACATTAAATACTAAATTTTCAGAGTGCAAAGATAAATCTAAAAAATTACATATTTGTTTTATTAAATTTTGCGCTATATATTTAATTAAAATATTGTTTGAGATGTTTTCTTGGAAAATTCAATTTCAATAGAATTCGCTCCCTATACAAATCTTAATATCCCATTCTTCTGCTAAAGCACTTTCGTACTTTGGACATTCGTCGCTCTATAAAACGTGGACCAAATAAATTAGGAAAGCTACTAGAAATATGAACAAAACAAATTTTATATAACCTAACCCAAGACCTTTTATTACACAATCAATTGGGAAAAAGTTGGAACGAGTAAGGTTTTATTTTGACTAATGTATGTTGGGAATACAGAGCCCCGATATTGTAGCATCATAGCCCACTGAAATGTCTCTGAAAAGGACGACTAAGGAAAGAAGCTAAAGCCCATTTTTGTCATTAAATTTCTATGGAAGAATTGACGTTTTTCAGAGAATAGACAGATCTTTTATTGAGAAAATTTATTTTGGATGATTTTCGGTAAATGAAGATAGAACTGGAAAATGTCGCCAGATGGAAAATATTACTGCTGAAATAAATCCTAAAATTCTTTTCTGTCGGTTTGAATTGTGGATTAATTCAAGGGAACATATTTAAATTTAGGCCATTTGTTGTACCGATATAATGTCAATTTACGTAAATTTGTATCCATTAGCCGATGCTAATGACGCATTAAATTTAAGTACAAATTCATGGGAACTTCATAGCCCTTAATTTACCATATCCAACATCCGTAATTGGCGTACTACATGTCTGCACTGAACATCTTTAATTAGATAAATTTGTTGTTTATAAAACTCTTTACTATCTGAAAGTTGTAAAAACTGGTAGAGGTCAGATAAAATATTTTAATTATTACACAGCTTTTTTTAAACCTTTAATTTAACTATAACACTGCGAAGAAAGAAAGAACTGGGCTATATGCCTTATAAAATAGTGAAAACTAGGGAAAAAGGAGTTTTAGTGAATACCTATACACATTCGCAATATAACTGCAACCTTATCGCTCCCTAGTTTTAAAAAAAGACCTCTTTGTTGTGATTTGAAGCTTCATGATTCAATTATTTTGTAAAATAATATAAAGCCCATAAAATGTCCACGTGCTACTTCATTCCTTTATACTTCGTTCGTAAAATATATCTGAATTCCGTTTTCTACTAAAGAACATTTACGCCGTATCTTTTCTTAATACAATGTGTAGGACGCTGCCAGTTGTTTATTATTAAAGCTAACGAGATGTTACGAAAAACATATAAAACCTTTTATTGCCGGATTTTATAACACAACAGTAGTTAGAGAAATTTGAATCACGCAAACAGTGAGATAGAAGTTAATTTTCTGGAAGATTACAAACACCACTAACTTTTTAGATTAGCAGCTTTATTTGCCATTGCTCTGCAGCACTTTATCTTGAATTTGCCAAATTACTATAGATTAGTGAAACTTGTTTCAAGAATTCAGAAAAAGGACATGAAAATGTCTTTAAACTACTTGAAACTTTATAGCAGATAAGATTTAAATTCAGATGTGCCTTCTGTTGTGCTAAATTAAAGCTTTGTGCTTCTAAATGCAAATACTTGAGTAAAAATGGAGCTTTAAATTATTTTTACTCCGTTTCCTTAGTAAAATTTCCATATTTCCGCCATTGTTACATGCATGTACACAAGCATCTACAGTAGTATATTGTACTCCATGCGCTCAATTTAAACAAGGAAAACTTTCTATTCTGGAGTGCTGGCTGGCTAGGTATACTATTGAACTCATTTCTGAGGCCGTGCACTATAGAGGTTATGGCAATGCATATATATACATATGAATTTTTCACTTACATTGGGAAGTTTTTACATATTTCATGATTGCTTCCTAGAACTTGTAATTGCACAGTTAACATGCAGTTTGCACTTGACAGGATGAGAGTTTTAATTACTGCGGTTCATGGGCTGACGTCTGTGTGTATGTTGAATAATAGCATACATTTGCTAGTTTCATAGTAAAATTGCCCTAATTTTCCTTTTTCTACGTTTAAGAGTGAAAATTAATTTCCTTTCTTCTTTTAGACATTGAATTAATCTTGAGCTGTAATTATTCATTCATTTCTAGTGGAAGCCAGCTATATTTGTAGTTTTTAATAGCAGTGCACATTAATTAAACTACAGTAATCTTGATTATAAGGATTCTTTAGTTAATGGTGGTCTACTGGTTCAAAATTCTAATATCAAATATGTTTGTCATATTATAAGATATAGACTTGAATACAGAGTTTCTAATAATCGACTCAAATTAAGAGCAGACTCCAGTTTGTGTCCGTTTAAGTATACAAAATAAAAACAAAACAATAATAATAAAATTAAATAATAAAAGTAGAGTGCTAGTATCACAAACATGAATTGTGAATGAGTGTTATTTTAATATGTGAACATTTTTTCACATTAAAAGTACATCCGAGTTCAATGAACTTTCTATGTAAAACAAAATTCTCAAAGTACCTAGTCTTAGAATATTTTTACAATACACAACAAAAATGAATGTCTCAAAAGCTTTTTCGTTAATTAATTTGGCCTATTTTCCTGACCCTGTCTTTCTGATGATAAAACAATAAACTTAACCCATCTTTTCATTACAAGCACAATCTTACGTAAAAGGTAGTTAACCCCTGAAGAAATTTCTTTTGTTTACTGAAAAAAATAAACCAGATTACGTGAGTCGAATTATTTTCCTTAATTCCGTAAGGATTGTAATTATCCAATTGAAATCCTGAAAGGTTGTGGCACAGTTTCCCCTATTAAAACAGTATTGACAAAGGGACGCTGCTAAAAAAAAGTTGTGGTTGTTTCATAAAATTTAGAGTTAAAAATGAAATACAATGAACCTTTGTATTATCTCTGTCATTATGCGGAGTATAAAAAATGAAGGAGTCGCTGTATGTTTTACAATGTCCCATAAGAACCATTGAATAAACCTCTATGGGACATTCTTGTCTGTTATGCATGAATAAGGCAGGCAGGTATCCATACAGAATGGGATGCGAGAGTTCATATTTTAATGCATATACATTGAGATATTAACATTAAATAGCGAAAGGGGTATATACTTTGCTGTTATGCAGCATGGAAGATAATTTTTTTTTCTACAGCAAACGTCCTTTTTAATTTAGCACCAGCACAGAAGGGATAGGATTTTTAATGTACCACTCTGTTTAATCTATCAGCTAAGGTGGAATGTGATAATTTCGACGGAAAAGGAAAAATTCACTGTAAGATTTATGATGTTGATATATTTTTTTAGAAAGGGAACGGAAAATCTGTTCATGTTCATCGCTCGAAATTTCAGCGAAATTCGCATTTGTCGAACGAAGCTGCAAATATTTTGAATTTGTACGCCACGAAATTGTGTAGAGGTATAGAGAAATACTCTACGGAACGGAAATTAATCGCGATACTTATGACTATTACTATTAGATAACTGATTTTCTATAATCAAACAAAAACCGAAAAATTTATTTGACAAAGTTTTTGTCGCCGAAACCAAAACAAATTGAAACCGGTTCGGTGAAAACCTTAAATTGGTTTTGTTCCCGTACCAAACCTTGTTTTTGTTTTTTCTATTTCGTTCCCAGCTGTATAAGAATTAGAAGAACTAGGAGCTCGTTCAGGAGAAAGGAGTTTCCTCGTCCTTGAGGTATAAAGTCAGTGTGGTTTCAAACACCCTTTTCACCCTTTTTGGTCCTGATAACGATAACGGTTTCAATTAATTTTAATAGTTTTCGTGGGGTTGGAATTTAGGTACATTGTAAATACGGAAATTTGCATTTTTATGTTTCTATAATTAAAAAACAATAAATATGTATTTCATTTTACCCTTAGTTTATTACTGAAAATTTAATTATACGCTAATAGCTCTTGTATTCGTCGATTAATTTCCAAGATAAGTGGCTAAACGCCTTTGATCTATAAAAACAGAATTTCTGGATAATTGTTTTACGATCAAGGCCAAAACGGGCCAAACTTTTGCTTTTGCTCATTCGCTTGAATCAAGTGGTCATTATTTTTATCAGAGACAGGATTTTTTTGCAAAATGTGCATTGTTAAATATGTGTGAAATATATATCGTCGGCCTAATCCTAAAACCCCGTAAGTGCCAAAACTCAAATTTTACAGGGGAGTGGAAAAACTGTACAATTTATATAGTTACGAGCTTTTCAAACTACATTTTTAGGGGATTTCCCGTTTTTCCTAAATTCCTAAATTTGGATACCTTGCGGCTAGTGTTACCGTTTGCGATCAAAAACATGAAATCGTAAAAAGTGGAGTTACGAGGGTTTAGGATTAGTCCGACGATATGTTAAAAGACCAATTTAATTTTATGTTTAGGTACAGAAGTAATAAAAAATTTACCAAAGGCATAACACAGACAATTCTCTGATTTTCCTTTCTGATATCACAGCTGGTAAATCAATAAATAATACAAAATTCAGAACATTATAAATTTAAACTGCACGATGGTAACGACTTTTTTTTAAAAATATTCTATATAAACAAATTTAAAATTAAAATGTATAAATCCATTACTCTGGCATACATCCGAATACTATTCTCACATATTTGAGAATGTGACCTCTTTCCAAAATTCAATACCTGTCTATATGCTTAACGCGATGGAGAGGTTTGAAACCTTTGCCATGAAAGGTATTTTATTTCCCTCATGCGAAAATGTTTGTACTTTAATCCGTGTACCTTTTCGCTATTTTCACGTCGTCCACAAAATACTCTGACTTCAGAATTAGTTCCATCCACAGTTGGTAAAGAACGCTTGTCACGTTTCTAAAGAACTGTTTGATGCACTATTAACCGTCAGAGTAGTCACATATTAGAATACCAAATGAAATGCGTACGATCTGATTCCATTCGTATACCACACTTCAATACCTTCCTTTTGAAAAGATATTTATTTCAATTCAGCCAGCATGAAAGGTTTTAACAATAGAATTCATGAGTCCTTGCCGTATTGTGCACAATGACGAAGAATTCCCATGTCCGTTTCTATTAAGCAATTGGAGTTATAGAAAACTTTCATTCATGTTATATCTGACTCCCGATAGCAAACTAATTTCGGAGAACGCAATCGATATTTATGAAGCGTCTGACCTGAATGTTAATCCTTCAAGGAACATGACGACAGGCACACTAAATTATGTTTGCATTTGATGTAGGCTTAACGTGTGTACTTTGGCCCCAAGGCAACATTTTTATCGTCGGTGAAGATGTCGGCAAGAGAAAGGACCAGTTTAAAGTTTTGATATATTTATGAGAAAGATGTGCTGTTCTAAACGTGAAATCAGGTGCAAACAAGAATTTATTAAGTCCTTTGATATCGTTTCCGTAGTGAATCAAGTCTGAAGTAATGAAATATATTAATAAAATTTGATATGGAAGTATGTCACACTTTTTGGAGTGAATATTTATGCCGGAGTTTGTGCTGAAGGCTTTTGTTGTACTATATAACCTGAAATTTATTATTCAGGTCATTTCCATTTTTAATAACTTTTGCTTTGGAATGGTAAGATCAGCAAGAATTCGTGCAGAAATGTGAGCCAAACGTAAATCTATTTAATTTCCGACAGCATAGATAAATGGATTAATCTCTGGAAATAAAACGAATGAAAATTCTCGAGAAGAAATTTATTAAATAACATGAACTTAAACATGCAAAACTCCTAAAGGCACTAAAATCAGGAAATAAAATTCAACCACAAAAATATTTTTAATGTTTCTCCGCAAATCTTCTTTTTTCATTTTATCTCAGAAATACAGTTTTATTTTAAATTTATATCTTCAGCATTAAATTTATCTCGACAATTTATCGATTTCTTCCATGCCTGCAAAATTTTTAAAATTTATGATAACTCCAAGGAATGCTCCTTTAAGTCAGCAACCCATCCCTATCTTTATCCCTACAACCAAAGTCATGAAAGGCTGTCAAGTATTAAATTCAGTTATAACGAAATGAGTAGAAATCCTCCCGAAAATAACGAAAGCATCGAACTTTATACTAGATCTGCTCTTCTACGTATTTTCCTTAAGTCCATATTTATGTTGTCTTCTTTAAGGGTGAAACTCACACTGGTTTACTGCCTTGACACAAATCCTGGCCCATGAAAAGTCGCCCATTATCTGTGAAGTTGTTTGAGAATTCCCTTTTCAAATTTTTTCTTTTTGCCAATTACAAATAAGATAAGATTTTCATTCATGCCTGCGTTCGGTATCAGACATTTATGTGCTTTTATAATAATATTATTTGACAAATGTAGTAGGAATTAGATTTTTTTAATGGGAAGTTGTCCAGGAATGAAATGAAGATCTAATCTTCTCAGATTCAACATTTTTACTTGCTTTAAGGATTTAAAAATTTTGTGGAAAGCACGCATTTTTTACTGACTGGAAAGCTGGTTATTTGTATTAATAATGGCATTACCCTCATCTTTCAGATTTTGCATTTTAATATGTTACTTTTGGAAAATAAATTTAATTACGACAGAATAATGAAAATATTTATATAACCACTGAAATTTTACGTAAAATATCCGGGAAAGGAGGCCCGATAATTTCAGTCATTAAAAGAGAGGAATTATATTAAATGAAGTCACTTACACCTTTGGAACAGAGATCAAAATACTTCACCCTGCCAACCATATTTATACTAAATATGTGCTAATAATTTAATTAAGAGAGCAAAATCATGTGCACTGAATAAAATAAGATAAAATTTACGAACATTTGTTCCATCATTCGTTTTGATTAAAGGCATTTGGTGAAGTGAATTAGTCTAATTTAATAAATTAACTCATTTAATTGAAATCGAGAGGTATAATCCATAAGAGGCTTAAAGCGATGAATTAATATTTTATCCTCTCGAATTGGATTTTCATGTTTCATGAGGCCCTCTGGAATAAATTGATCATTATTGTCCATGTTTTCGAGCGTAAAAAGAAAAAGTCTCAAATTTCGATAGGGTAAAATTAATTATAAAAAGCTAAACGAAATGTATTTAGTTTAGATAATAATAATAATTGCCGATTTAATCGATGTATTAAAGCTTGATACAGGTAAGTTGCTCATCTGTTTCGTGAGAGACATTGCAACTAAACCTACTGATTCAAGCGTGGATTGTGAACCATTTAAATGTTGTAACACCCAATCGCTTCTAAAGATTAGTCTGTTGTCAGTAGAAAAACCTCAACCATTGGTAGACATTGGTAAAATTTGAATGCGGGACTTCATGGATTATAATCATCGCATAATTTTCCTGAACGACTGATGTCCTTAATTTAAATGATAATTGCAATTCGACTATGACCCTAAAAAGGTTGTAACACCCAATCGTTTCTAAAGATTAGTCTGTTGTCAGTAGAAAAACCTCAACCATTGAGAACCATTGGTTCTGGACCAATTTCTACCAATTCTGCTCCTTGAAAACCATTCAATAGGTTCGAACCAATTCAAATCTTATATACACACAATTTTTTATCACCTGAACTTAAGGAATTTTGGTAACCGTTTGATGGTTTATATCTGGTGTTATATTCATTATTCTTTCCTAACTCTGGAGAAGTATTATACATAGCCCTAATATATGCATAAAAAGTATCCAAAATGTAACATGGTATAGCAAAAATACATGGTGTCATATTTCTCCACGATAGCGTTAGACCACATGTGCCGAATACAAAAATGCAGAAACTTAATGAATTTGATTATAATATTCTATATTACCCACCATATTCGGCGGATTTGTCACAAACAGACTACAATTTTTTCAAACATCTGACCATGGGCCACTTTATTGAGGACAAAACACTCAATGATGATAAAGTTCTTAAACGGCCTTCCAAATCCAACGTTTTAAAGGTGCAGGACAAATGTACTTTAGACCCTGGTGGGATTTATTAATATAAGACGCCGCATTTTCCACTGAGCTACTGATTAACGAAATCTATTTTCATGAAAGTTATATTGGCTGGAAGTTTTATTTATAAAAAATTATATTCGCCTGTGCGGATTTACAATATGTAATATTATTGTATTGATACTCATATTGTATTGATGGAGTATATGATTCGTGTGTGTTTTAAGTGATTCTTTTAACTCTTCACTGCACTTGTTTAGACTTAAAAAACTCAAAACGTAAATGTACACAATCAAACTTTTTTAAAGCGTCCTTTTCACTTTTCCAAACTTCAAACAATTCTATTTTTTGTATGCTCCTTGATCCTGTAAAGTAATAGAACTTACCGATCTATTTTGTCTAGTGAAGTAGGATTGTGCAAAATAGTTTGTTGACGATCCATTTCGACGACACATTGTGTACCAAGTTCAAGTTCTGAAATGAAGTAAAAAACGCAGATATAGATAAAAGTTGGGATATTTTTAAACGTTCAAATTATTTTTGAACTAATTTTTATATTATTTCTATGATAGTAAAAGGATATATGATAATTATACTTATTCAACTATACTTAACCTGTTTCGGTTAGTCAATTAATTTAAAATCAGAGAAGTGACTCAAGTGCCCCCATTACGAAGTCAG
>QYTT01086597.1:0-10939 GCA_006980735.1 Dasypogon diadema
TTTAGATAGATTCTTGTTGACGAAGAAGACTGCGATTTACAACGTATTGTCTGACTGGAAATCTTCTTCCAAACCTATACAACATTTTCGTCTATTCACTGTTACTGATGCCATAACATCGGCACCTTATTTGATAACTGATATCCTCAAAGCCGGTAAAATAGGGATACGTACTATCTAAATGCAATCCTGCTAACACTGCTGTAACACTCTGATGAAGAGATCGAATGTAGTTAAAGGAACCTTCTACTACTTGGCCAAATTTTCTTCAGGCTAATCCTGAAATTTTAACCAAAGAAATTGAAAAGGAACATTTAACAATCCGTCCCCTGATCAAATTCATCATGCATCCCTTCACATTGGGAATTGATTATGACGTATCCTTCTCTTACGCGACTTCTCCGAACTACTGCTTACTGTCGTCGTTTTGCACATAATTACCGCCTTCCATTACAATCGAGAGCAACCGGAGCATTACACAATGCGACCAACGTTCATTATTCCATAAAGAGTATTACCATTTTCGTACACATCGCATGATCTCTGTCCATAGTTCCACTAGCAGATTAAATCCTTTTTTTGATTTTGAAACTGAAATAATCGGTATTGGCGGAAGACTTAAAAACTCTCAATTAATGAGCAAAGTAAAACGTCATTTTCTACTGAGGAAAGATAGCAAGCTTGTTTTCCATATCATCGCAGACGCACATAATAAAACAATGCATGGTGGTGTTAGTTTCATTAGGCAATGGTATTGGATTTAAAGATGCAAGAGTCTAGTATGGCAGTACATAAGATGTTGTCTCCCATGCCCTCGAGAACGAGCAATGGCAAAAGCTCAATTATTTGGCATCCTATCATCCCAGAGGAGATCAACCAAGTAGAGCATTTGAGTATTCTGGAGTATTCTATCTTAGTTAGATATGGTCCTGATCAGGGCCGAACAGCACGCAAGGCATATATTACTTTATTTATCTAGATGGCAACAAAAGCAATTAACCTTGAGCTAGTATCGATTATAACAACCGAAGCATTCTTAGCTGCTTGTATACGACTTACTGCGCGTCATGGAAAAATATTCAGCGATAATGGAACTGCCTTTGATGGAGCAGCCAATGAACTAAGAGATTGTGTTTTTGCTTATCGTCAACGTCAATAGCTGCCGCACGATCTGTAACAGCCGCTTTCTTCACTAGGAACTGACTGCCAATTCACACCCTCAATTTTGGAAGACTTCGGGAGGCAGAAGCTAAAAATGTAAAGCACCATTTTAAAAAAGTGTTGGATCTTCAACATTAACATTAATTCAAGTCGAAGCCTGTGTCAACTCTAGGCTTTTCTACCCATTGAATCCCTAACGCCGGGTCATTTATTAATGGGAATTTCACCGTTAATTCCCTTGGAACCATCAGTGGAGTTAGAAAATATGAATCGCCTATCCCATTGAAAACTAGTTCAGCAAATGTATAACCATTTTGGGAATACATAGATAGTTCAAGGACTATCCCGACAATCTTCAGGAATGGCCAAAATGGATGAAATCTTCACCCAATGTCGAAGTAGATCCCCTTGTTCTTCTCTGAGAGGATTATATGCCACCCCACACTGTTCCCTTGGACGAATATCTGAAACGTACCCCGGAATAGATGAACGAGTGTGCGTGGACACAGCTAAGATACATTTCTTTAAACGACTGCGGGCGGATAGGTCACAACTAACAATAAAATGTTTTCTAAATTTGTTTCTCGTTATGTATATATAATATAAAATTGTTGTTTCTCTATTCATTTCTTTCACAGATCACCGCTAATGTCGGCATTGTGCATAAAAATAATAACATTTCCATGGATGTGGCTTTTTATGAAAAACCCATCTGAAGGAGCCCAATGTGCGATTTACTTAGCAACGGATCCAAAGCTAAAAAGTACTTCTGGAGAATATTTCAAGTAAGTTGTGAAGCTTATAAACATTATATAAATAGTTATAATTTTATTTTCTTTACAGTGACTGCGAAATTGTTATTCCATCAGAACTGGCTAGAGATGAAAAATTAGCAGAAAAATTATATCAAGAAACACTGAAGACTTTGAAACTTGAAAAATTTAGTTAAATATATTTAGTAATATGTAAATAACGTTATTCAGACGAAAATTATTCATTTTAAAATTTAACTGAAATTTTTACACAACACGTAATAAAGTAATTTATGATCGAAAAACCATTTAAACAGAGTGTCCCAGTTAACGTGACCGATCCGGCGTCCAGTAATAGATCTTCATGAGACAAAAAAAAAAGAAAAGGAAAAAAAAGTGTACGAGTCTAATGCCCTTTTTCACACAGATATGCAAATTTCTCGAAAAAGGCTGTAATTAACATGCAGATTATTATTATTATTTATTATTATTTAAATAAGGATTTTTTTTGGAGGGGAAAAATCCGTTTACGGACACCCACCTCGGGTAGTGTCGGACTTTCAGCCAAACCCCAGCTGGACTACCGACTAAAACCCCTCCTTCCCAACACCAAGAACACCAGTCCGGAACCGTTTTCCGCATTACTTCGGGCTGGGTCCCATACTTAGCTGCCCACTGGCACGAACCTGGCCACTAGCCCCCTCTCTCGCTTTCCAGCATAAACCCCACTAT
Organism: Dasypogon diadema; assembly: GCA_006980735.1. Classification (NCBI taxonomy): domain Eukaryota; kingdom Metazoa; phylum Arthropoda; class Insecta; order Diptera; family Asilidae; genus Dasypogon; species Dasypogon diadema. The sequence continues at coordinate 2,646 of QYTT01086597.1, forward strand.
ACTGTCCTGTGATAGCCGTCCCAGCACCCACTCCACAACTGCTCTTCCGTCCGCCCATCGGCCGCAGGCAAACAGCGTGTGCTCAGCATCGTCCCTACCATCTCCGATTTAAATAAGGATACAACCGTGTACAATTAAGATGGAAATCTTTTTAAGATTTACAGATCAATGAATGAAGTAAAAAACAGAGGATAGAAAGTACTTAAAAATAAAAAAAAAACTACTAGTAATGGAGATAGAGAAGAAAGCAAAAGAAAAAAGAAAATACATTTGGGTAAAATATTAACTAGTGATCATTTGCAGCATGGACAACGAACAGACGACTCGTGCAGAGAAAGTTAGAGGTTGGCATAATAATGTTAACAGTTCTGCTTGATCTAGCGAAGCGTAGAGTGGAGAACCCATAATTCGGAAAACAAGTTTTGATAATTTTTGCCAACATCAAAAGCAGTCGAGAGTTTAGATGATCGCAGAGACTACAACCGTAAACCGAATGAGCATACGGCGAAATGTGGTCATATCTGCTGCGGTTAAACACAAATCGTAAAACGGAATTAAAACATAGAGATAGTTTTTGATGGTTACGATAATCTAATTTACCGTAGACTTCGCATCCGAAAGTTAAGAACTGTGAAATCAGTGTGCGGACCAAGAATAACATCAAAGATCCGGTGGTGTGGTGAAGTGGATGGTGGCCCAGAGAGAGAGTACAGTAAATTTTCCGAGTTATGTACGAAATATGTTCATCCCACGTAAGTGTGGTATTAAAAATCACTTTCAAATTTCTTACGGAATCTCTATTAAGTCAGGTGCGGTGAATAATTAGGCTTTGTAACTTGCCTGAGTTTGTTGGAAGTGCATCAATCAGCAATTGACTCAAGGTATTCATTCAGGCGGCTTAAACCAAGAGGCCCTGATAAAAACAACTGCGCATCGTCCGCATACAAATACAGGTTCACAAAGAACAGGCAGTCAAATACGTCATTAATAAACATTGAGAACGGTAATATAACCCTGTAGAACACCCAAGGTTATTGGAAGAGCATTCGCGTAAACCCCATTCGAAAAGACACGCTGCATCCGGTTGCTGAGGAAACTAAATATAAAACGTGCCGACTACTCCTGCCGTCGACTCGCAGGCTACTCCCGCCGTCGACTCGCTGATTACTCCCGCCGTCGACTCGCTGGGTACTCCCGCCGTCGATTCGCTGGCTACTCCCGCCGTCGACTCGCTGATTACTCTCGCCGTCGACTCGCTGGCTACTCCCGCCGTCGACTCACTGGCTACTCCCGTCGTCGACTAGCAGGCCACCGTTGACAATGTAAGCTTTTAGCAGACAATTTAAACTTTTGGTAGAGAATGTAAAATTTTGGTAGACAGTTTGCGATATGTCGCAGCTGATTTAACAGAGTTAGAAAAACAGAAATTTTTCTGCTCATTGGCATATAAATATAATTACTTTGACATTTGATTAAACCCAAGGGGGAAATGCAAACATTTCAACTAAATGACTAGGTACACTATATGTATAATTTTTCCATACAAAATGTAACACTTTAACTGGTATTTTTAGATGTGTGTACATACTTATTAGATATATTAATAGAGCTAAATTGGGCAGCTATTATTGTACATTTCGCACATGTAAAGCCATTTGAGAAACTTATGATCTTTTCATAAATTGTGATCGTGTTGTGGCAATAAAAAAGGAGGTCCCTGCCTGGTCTGTTATTTTAGGGCTTTCTAGTTCCCAGAGGGGGACAGTAAACTTAAGACACGGTTCCAGATGCCTTTGTCTGGTACGCTTAGCGCATGCGCTGTAGTGCACGTTATAACACACGAAAGGCATTTTCGAATAGTTAACAAGAGTGCCAAAACGATGTTAAGTGCATAAGAGACTAAAATATATCTCGCGATGTCTATCTAGTATTACATAATTAATATTCATTACTTTTAATCAAAAGGTGTTCTTATTTCCACTTTTTGTGTCTCTCGTCGGAATAAGTTCTCTTCAATTGGCCTACAAAATTGTTAATTCTAATGTGGCGCCCTAACTATTTATCAATTTCATAAAAGAAAATTTCCGGATCACTATAGAAACAAAATTTGTAGGGATGCTCAGTGTAGTTCGGTATAGATTGATTGTGTTCAATTAAGGAAACTATGCCACATAGTGTAACATTTGTTTAGTTGCTGAAACCAGCAACAAAGAACTTCCAAAGCGCAATAAATTGTTAAAAAATGGAAAAATACCAAATGCTGAAATCAGCTTCTAATAATGTCCGAAATCGGACTGAGTAATTGTGTTAAGCCAGTCGGCCTTAAATTATAACTCTGACCAAGATGGCCGCGGTAGGTCGGTCGACCTGAAATTGAGTTAATCTGTTCTAATTATTTGTGTAGCCGAAATGGCCGTGGTGAGGTTAGAAGATAGGTAAGTTTGTTTATGTTTGAGCAATTAATATTTTTATCTGTTTTGCGTCCTTTTTTAGAGGGGTAGATAGGAAAAAGAAGGAAGAAAGGAATGTGGAGAAGGACAGGAGGGATTGGGGTGAAGGTAAATGCTTTCTTTATGAGAATATTTTTTGAAAAATGTTTTTAAATTTTAGGTTAAGGAATCAATAAAAAATAAAGTTAAAAATGCTGTTTTAACTTTTTAAATCATATTAATAATTCATTTATTGACTACTTCATATTTTGTTGATTTGTTTTGACGCACCCTGTAAACCAATTGAACTTTTTTTATCGCCGCTGTTCGAATTATGGTCCAAAGATTTTGTTTTAAAGAATGTAACTGACTGACAAAGGTAATCATGCCTTGACTCAATTAGTTTACGGCTTTAATTGAAGCGAGTTAACCAGTTCGCAGTAATACTTCCTGTGATTTTACGAATAAAGGAATTTATTCTCCTTCTTTAAACAGTTTCCCAAAGCTCGATAGTTGTGATTTCGGCTATTATTGGTAGTACTTCGCCATAAAGCTCTGCCATAAAAACTTTTATATAGCTTTTGAGCACACTCCAAATTTCTCTGATATTTTGAAGCAAGTTGGAAAACTGAGCAAATAATAAAGCTTTAAACAGTGGTGTCAGAAGCATTCCTCAGAAGTTTATTCTATTGTCTCTTCTCAGAAAAACTCCTTATTGCGAGAAAGAAAGAGTTATTATCGTGATAGCGTCAGCTAACGATTTTCTACTAGTGAGACTTAAAGAAATGATAGTTCATAATTGAAAGACACAGACAAAAAACATGCTAAGTCGCATTTACTTGAAAATAGGCTGTTGAAAATTTTAATAAGTGATGACTTGTTGCCCAGTAGAGAAGCACAATGGAAAGGACTTTTTAAGAGGTTTTGGAAGGAAAAACATCTTTACGCGTATAATTTTTATAAATGGATGAAGTTGTGTAAGGTACATGCGGCAAATAAGGCCCACCCAACTTTAAAGTCAAATATTTGCGATAACAACTATTTGAAATAAAAAAAATTTATAAATTATCGCCTCTTTTTATTTGGAAACCACAAAAATTAACAATTTTCAGATAATTCTAACCTTTAGATGTGTTTCTAAAAACTTTTCTTTGGATCTTATTAAACTTCAGTACCCTGACAAATTGAAATTATCACTTTAATTAAAATTAATTGAAAATCTGCCATTTTGGCAGCAACATAATGTAATAAATAATCATTTTCATTAGTAATATATTGCGAATATTTAGGTACTTACTTAGAAAGTACCATCTCGACATAAAAGCTGTGTTTTTTTGCACAAGGTCTTAAGATCTGGAACTCACTTAGACAAGTGATTACAAGAACAATAAAAGATCTTGATCTTTATACAGATCTTAGATCTGGATCTTCAGAGATCCGAAAATTAGTACTGATTCAAACATATTCTTAGTCTTAGATGTTGGTACTATTCTTTATAAAATTTATAAAGTGATCTTAAAAGTGAGTAAATGTGTATATGATATAAGATTGTAAGTATTACAAAAAACAAGTAAAATTTATGCGTTTGGAATATTGCAACTGTTACCCACCTCACACACCTACATCATAACAGAATAACGCCTTACAATTAGCAGCTGTCAATTTGACAATGATTATCGATACTGTCAACGTATAAAACTAATTCAAACAAAATCCCGATCGCTTTTTTTGCCTGCAGATCTGGATCTTTTAGTAAAAAAAACACAGCTGTTTTCAGCACTGTCTTACATTAGCAACTTTTTCTTCTCTGCAACTGTGGCAATACCGCTTTTGTGGCTTTTGGATTTTGATCCTTCTTTTTGGTTTTGTTGGCTTCTTGGACAATTTTATTTTTATCGCAAACTTTCCTCTTTGGTTTCTTTTTTTGTTGCATATGCTTTCTGTTCCCTTGAGCTCACAATAGGAGGCAGCCAAGATGGCAGAGCTCCAGTCAGAAGCAAGCAATAGTTTGCAGATGCTTCTTTGGTTAAATTTTATGGAACGGCTAATGTAGCTGTCTTCGAAATAAAAGCCTCGAATGCTGAAGTAAAAATACTTATTTTATTGATCGATTCGACCCCTTTATATAATAAATTCGCTTACATCTAATTTTCCTACCTGAATTCAATAAAGTCCATTTGATTTTAGGTCGGTTGCATCACAGATTGTTGGATTTTTTCTTAAGTTCTTAGTTTGCTTGCGATCGTGTTTGAACAAATCTCGAGTTATTGTTTAACTTTTATAATTTAAAGCTCTCTGTTGTGGTTTCGATTTTACTACAGCGTAATTTGGAGTTGTCATCAGTTGTTGAAAAGGTGACTTCAACTTTCTCTTCTTTTTTTCAACAGTCAGTGGAATATCATCTCCCGATTTACTAGAACTAGAATTTGTATGCAGCGCAACTTGCAATCCAAAAGTTGTCACTGCTTCTTGTGACTATATTCTTGAAAGTTTAGGCGGTCATCAATATTGATTAGGGTAAAGAGAGTTGCAAACGGTTTGTGCCTGAGATTGTCATTGCATTGCCATTGGCACTTTTCCCTTCTCTTGCAGAAAACCAAAGCCAGTCTTCGAATCAACCTAGGAGTTATGGTCATTCTTATTTTCGCAAATCTTATAATTCTCTGCGCCAAATTGTGCTCTTGATCTTCATTAAGGATTGTTTTTCTTCCTATGTGTTTTGTAGCACGGGCTGTACACAGATATTCCGCACTATTTATTTTCATGGAAGGAAATAGAACCTAAATACTCCTTATACCATTAAGTTTTCTCTCAAAATTTCTCGTCAAAAAATAGTAATGAGTGCCGAGACGGAGTGCCGAGAAACTTTTACCTATCTCCGCATGAGCGCACGCACATTTCAGTAGAAATGTGTTGTTGTCCTGCTAGCAGGACCAAACCAACAAAGGTACACAAAAGATTAGGCCAGGAAACGTTTAATGTTAGCACTAAGTCAGAGAGTTACAAAATCACATGAAGACGCTTCTTGAGTACATTCTTAGACTTATTCAAATCAAAGTGTTTTGCAATGCGGTTCACTGCAATACACATGCGGTTATTAGATTCTAGAGGAGTTTGTAATATTCCCGAGAGCAGCGATATTTTTTTTACAACAAGTAAACTAACTGCTTGTTCACTGAGCTTCTTGATGTTGCATTAGATTTTGGTTGCAGTATTCTTAATACCTGGTTTCGCGCCGCTTTTATCTTCATCGTCCGCGCAGAGTCTTTTACCGCATCCGTAGGAATCCGAACTCAATCAAATCTTAGCAAAATAATTCACATGCTGAGTCTTTCATCGCCGCATCTGTGGAAAACGCCACTCAATCAAACCTTAGCAAAATTATCCACGAAAACATACCAATCAAGTCATCATAGCACGAAACCCTGAAAAGCGTTCTACTGGGACCTACTTTACCTGAATTCTTAATACGAGAATTTAAAAATCTTTAATAAGTAATGTTTTTGGCTTAAGTAATCATATACAATTATTGATTTCATCTTAAGTGTTCGAAATGTCCTCCATCATTTTGGACGCATGCTAGTAGCCTCCTTTGCAATGTTTGCTTTAGGGCTATTGTACTCAACCTCTCCTGTATTCGGATTGTAGCAATCCTAATACTAGACACCAGTTATTTTCTAGTCAATATCATTATCTAATATCCACGTACAGAATTACAGTCTCGTATACAAATCTGCCATCTGCAGTCCCTGGACTGGAGTGTGGACGTAACCCTTCTCGATGAGTGACTGTCCAAACTTTCTTCGAAGACACTTCTAGTCGTCCTGCTACGCGATTAACACTTGTTTTAGGATGTTGCCGGAATTTTTTAATAATGCGCACATCCATGTCAGAAGTAAATGCAGTTGCTGTTGTTCCCCGTTCCAAAACTTTTGTATACAAAGTAGCGGTACCTGTTTCTCTTATCCTCCGCTATGTGAGGGAGAGCATTCTTCCGTCTGAAACCCTTCTGCCAGTAAATCTCCTTTAGTAATCCCGAACAGCCTCCCTTTCGTTGCTGTCAGCCAACCCGTACACGTAATACCGGGATACTCTTAAAACGTAAAGTAAACCATATTTTTTCACTTTCGCTTAAAAATAGCCCGTCTATATCGATTGCTTTTTCAAAAATTTGTGATAATTTGTTTGTTTAAGCCCATTTATAACAAAAATTGTACAAGCGAAAGGTAGAACATATACTGTATGTTTGCCTGAAATTTTGGACAAACACAAAAAAAGAAAATTAAAGCGTAATAACTACACTATTACCTTTTTTTCAACTTTGTTACAATCAATGCCGCTGCATTATATTAACGATTACCTGCAGGCAGTAATTTTATTACCCTCTTACACTCAATCTCAATACAAATTATTTTGTGTTAACTACCTGAGTAATAAAAATGCTTTAAAGGAACAGACTACCGTTGTCCCACATGGACGAGTTTTATCATGGCTTGTTGGAAAGGTAATAAAATAAGAAACTTGATAAAAATTAAGAAAAAACATGTTATTTATGTAAATTTTTGAAAAAATAGGGGAACCTGTAATTTTATTAAGATTAAAAACGAAATTTTAAATTTTGTAGGCGATTGCATCTTCAGTGACAGCAGATAGATGAATTTTCTCCTTTGCTTTCAACAGAGTATTTTGTTAGTAATGTGTCGCTGTGATAATTAGAAAAAAAAAATATTTTTATATTTTGATATCAAGGTGACCTCCACCAAAAATGGTAATTTAATAATCACCCTGCAACTTGGTAACGGCTGACATTTCTGACTGACTAAAACCGATGTGATATCAAATTTGATTCAACTTCTCCATTTCTTCCATTTAATAAATTGGGGAGAACAATTTGAAATCGGTGAGATTGTCTCTACTGTTACTGAATACGCTGCGCTTCTAAACTTGTCTGAAGCTTTTGGTGATCGCAAGATGACACACCTTCCTTGAAAGCCTGGACGTGCCTTGATAAGCATAATATCTTGCAGTATTTTTTGTAAATAAAGTTATTATCGACTTTTAAAAGCAATTGTACATGACGTATTGTCACTGGTAGGTTCCCTACCTCTTTTACTATTTGCGATCAGGCACTGCCGCCTGACCATCCTCAAAATATACGTCCTTTCTGGTGATCACCAGACCGCATTTTTTCCGTAATTTTGGTCACGAAATAAAAAGTTCAGAACAATTATTTTTGATCTTGCAGTTTGCTGTTGTGTGAGATGAGACCAGCATCGATTTGAACTCACGCCAATTGAGGAGGAACTTTGCAGACGTGCGCCTGTTAAAATAAATATGGTTATTTTTCAATGGTGAGCATACAAATATCTTAATCACAATCTATAACTGCGGAAAACTTACTTTCTTTTTTTTCTTCTAGGCCGACCCCGAATTTCCCCACATTGGGGACTCTAAGTTCCACGCCCGGATTTATGGCTCACCGTCGCCAGATTTTCAAAAAAAAACTTACTTTCTCTACTCACTTTTTCCGTTTCACCATATCTAAATATATTCATTTCAAACAAAAGGTCTGTTCAATGACGGATAAATATTGATAATTATCAAGCGCAATCACGTTTTTAGTGTCCATTGAGCTTCAGAGGGGAAAAAAACATTTATTTATTTATTTATTTATTAATTTATTAAATTGCACAAAGTGAGTTACAAACTCTTAATAATAGTGCAGACTCCTAAAAGAACTAATATAAAAAAGCATAAAAAAAAGCATAATGCGGCACAATCAATTCAAGTTATCAATTCATATAATTAAGATAATCAAGAAATTAAGAAGAAAAAAAAGAGAAAATAAATGTATAAAAGTCATAT
>QYTT01086597.1:19420-54955 GCA_006980735.1 Dasypogon diadema
GGCACGTCGGCATTGATATTATGAGCGCAGGATATAACACAGTACAATATAAGACGGATGGAACAATCAGAAAAGAACATACAGGAAGAAGAAAGTGGTCAAGAATAAATGTTAAAAGTTCGGCTGAAGGGGCAGAGCGCCAGAATTCGTCGGGATTATGGAGGCAATGATGCCTCAGTTTGCCATAGACATCTACTAATCTTTCCAAATATTTAAATAGAAAATACAGGCTGAGAGGTCCGCAAATCTACGAATCTAAAAACTTATTCTTTCAAAGTTTAGGAATGAACGTCAAGCTCACCAACTCCCAAGATATCGCATCATCAATTCTCCCTCTCCCTCCCTTTGGCAGCTATAAGACTATTTGGTCCAAAAGCTGAATGGTAAAAGATCGATATTGCATACCTCACTCACAATTGCAGCCGCTTAGTGGAATTAAACCTTTTAGGCCCCCTTGGCCTTGGAGTTTTGAAATGAGTCGATCTTGGCCCTTAGATCTTTTCAAGAGCCCTGAGTATCCTTGCTGATTTGTAAAGTCCATCTACCTCTGCATAGGAGCTTACAAAGGATTCTCATATTTCCTGACTAGTATAATACTTTGTAGTGTTTCTGAGTTCGCGTATACCGCCGATGATTTCCCTGTTACGTAACCTTCTTTGGTAGAAAGTCTTTTTAGAATCACGTTGTGTTATAATTAACTAGAAGAATATTGTACAGGAAATTTCGAAAGACTCAATCGGGACAAATTGCAATGCCATTTCCGCTCTCTTAACACGTTTACTGCCGGTGACCGGCATTTATAACCTCACTCACGACAAAGGCATTTTAACACGGTATTCTCTCACGAAAGCTTTTATGCTAACTGCGGCAGTTAACGTGTTAATAGCAAACTTCTTCCACAATTTTCAGGCTTTTAGAGGGAGCCTAAACCTGATCTCAGAATGAAATTTCACATAATGAAGACTTCTCCCTTACCGTTTTTCAAAGATGCTGTTTTCAGCTGATGCTGCTTCGGACATTTACTTTGATGAATTCCTATAATTAAGAAGCAAACATGCAAAAGCCGATAAATTCACTTTTGGTCATTTTATACATGGTTATTTATTCAAAATCGGGTGAAAAGTTAGGGGTTTCATCTAAAAGTCGATAAATCCAAAGTTAGCGCAAAATTTTTTGGACATTTCCGGCAAATTTATAAAAAGGGATTTATCGGCTTTTTTATGTTAGCTCCCCAGTTATTCTGAAAAATTAGAATGCCGCAATTTCTGAGTAAAACGTAATAAAAAAATATATATGTACATATATTATACAGATCTACACACAGAATTCACAGTAATTGGAAATGCGTAAATAATTTAAGGCCCAATCAACAAATGAAAAAATTGAATATACAAATGATTGTTTATTTATGGTTCGTTTCAATAAATACAAGTCAGGATTTGTTTCCCTGTTATTATTAACCCTTATAATAATTCAGTGAGGCAATTCGGTCAGTTGCGAATGTTGCCCTAAAGGAAATTTTATTGCAAAGAAATATATAAACTATTGTTATTGTGTTGGTGTTAACATCAGCTCAGTAGAGTTTTCATTGCAAAAAACTCAATAATCCAATTCATGGTATGGTGGTAGCATTAATAAGATCTCCTACACCAGATTTCTCAATACAAATCTGATAAATTACATTTGATGCCACGACATGTGACAAAAGTAAGAGAATTATTCTAAAAAGGTGTGTTCACTAAACTTTTATTAAATAAGCGCTATCAAATTGATTTGCCAGTTTGAAATCAAATCCAAACAAAGGTAAACCGTCAGCTTTAAAAAAGAAAAAATAAACTCTTTTTCTTCCAGTAAACTGGCTCCTTTCAATCTACAGAAAATAATGTTCTGGTCTGTTTTTCTCCTGTGATATATTTATCGAGGCTAGGAGATATATTTAAAAGCTTAACAATATTTTAAAACATTTGGTGCTTGTTACCTTCTTCAAACCGGCGACTCAAATCTCTGGATCACTTTTTATGAGGCCTGGCATATAGCAACTTCGCTACCGCATGGTTAATACCCATTACAAAATCTAATTTGGTGCTCAACTTGACAGCCGAGAACACAGATAGATATTGGTAAAGCTATAACAAGAGTTAAGGATTTCACTTTTTGTAATGTTAAATTTAATATTATTGTTGTAGCACGAGGTGTAAAGGATTGAGGAGATCGGATCTAAATTAACATTATTTTGTCTTTGGCAATTTCTAATGGAATAAGTTAAATAAAAAAGTTTTTTAAAACAATGGTTTTCTTTTAAAATAAATTATTTTCTACTTTTTAGTGCAATTTGGTTTTAAAGGAAAACCAGTGTTTTTAAAAAGAGTTTTTTATTTAATTTATTTTTTACTTTTTAGTCGGCTGCTCGCGTCCTTTTATTCAAAGACCATCATTTCATTTACTCTGGTTGGTAATTTCTCATTCTTTGTAACTAGGGTTGCCAGACGTCCGGTTTTGAAACAGAGAGTCCGGTATCTGGACTCTCTGTCCAGTGTACAAAATTAAGCAATTCCGGACGTAGAAATATCCGGCATTTTTAATTTAAAAATAACTAATTTTTAAGAATACTAAAATATTTTATTATTTTACAATATCTTTTTTGCGTATACTTTTTCTTGCACTGTTTAACAAAACATACATATGTAAGTGCATATGTAAGTTATGATCATCTCAATAACAAAACCGAGAACTAAACATGTATTAAAAAAACTACCTCTATTGTAGCTCACCTTTTAAAGCTGACAGTCGTAGAAGTAGAAAACAAAACGTAATAGAACTAATGGTGAGTGTATTGGGTAAGTAAGGTACAATACCGAGCAATCCACTTCTCGCCTAACTGGTTAAATAGGCCATAAGTTCATTTAAGGCCTACAAGTCAAAAGGTGAGAATGACATTTTCCCTGCCCATCTGCAAAAAGGGTCGGAGTAACTGACACCATTGCTAGATAGACTGTTTAGGGCCAGCAATACTCTTGGATATATCTTGGATATATCTTGGATAAAAGCAAATATGGTGTTTATACCTAAAGGAGAAGGGCGTTAAACTGCTCATCCTAAGACATATAGCCCAATTAGCGTGACTTCCTTCATGTTCAAAACCATGGAGAAGGTCAGAGACCTCCACATTAGAAGCGATAGACTCAAGAAATACACTTTACATCCGCATCAGCATGCGTACCAGGCGGGGAAATCCACAATATCCGCCTTACACGACCTACCCTCTAAGCTGGAAAAGGCTCTTTGTCCTCACCAAAGAGATAGATCTAGGCACCTTTTTAGACATTGGAATTTCACTAAGGATGGAATAATTATTGTCCTCTTCCAGAGTTAACTATCTGGTGTCCGGTATTCGCGTGGTCGATATGACTGTGCAAATTATCGGACTGTGTGATTTGGATACCATAGTTTTGTGCAGATTTCACAGGTACGATAACAGAATATATCAATTGCCTCTTCATATCAGCATTGAGAGCTTGCAAACATTGACGATCCTGTTGCAATCGAAAATCACGAGCTTCTGATGTATCTTCAGTTCTTATTTGTGAAATATAATTACGTGCTCCACGTTTTTCAGGCGTTCGCATTTTATTTAAGCGTTCGCGTTTTATTTAAGCGTTCGCGTCTTCATGAAGTCCCGCTCACTGCGCCTCTTTACATTCATTCCCTCGCTTTTCCTAGTGTTTTTGTATTTCAGTTTCTTTTTGTTTTGTATTTGTTTATTTTTATAGTTTGTCCGCACGAGAATCGCCCTAATTGACGGTACGCCTCCTCCCAGAGGTTCGATAGTGGGGTAGGGCTCCTATACAATGACGTGTGTTCTGTGCCCCAAGGTTGCTACGTTAGCGGCATGACATTTTTTACTACTTTCAGTCCTCAGCACGTGCTCACTTTGAGTTGGGTAGTTGTACGTTAGCAACATAGCATTTTTATCCACCCCCATGCCATCCAGTTCCCGGCACATACAAAAATCTTAATATTGGGTGGAAGAATAGCTCACCACTTTTTGGTGGATGAAGTAATTCGTCATATTGGATTTGGAGTGACGTCATACAGCTTATCGTGTTCTACTCGTCAAACCCTTTCATTTCATATCAATTCCAAGTGGCTTGTGAAAGTATAAGGTAAGCCGCCAACTTGGGGCGTCCGCTATATTGGACATAAAACGACATTAGATACACTGTGTTGTATTGTCATCAGAACCAAAGCGGTCTACAAAATTATAACTCTATTGGATAACATAAAATGGGGCAAATTTCAATCCTAAATTTGACCCATAGGTACATGACATCGAATATAAGAACATCATTGAAAAATAAAGGCTTTCAACGGAGTAAGTGGTGCTATTGGAAACAGTGATTCTTTGGCTACAAAATTCCTATAAGCAGCTTTGGATCAAGTTACTCGATTTCACCAGTAAACATAAAAAATTCCTTCGCTAATTTCCTTTAGTCTAAACTGTGCTGTGTGCATCATAAGGTTGTCCCCTGAGCTTACACAATACCTTAAAAAAACAATAATGATGGATGGAACAGTTTCCTTCTCATAGCCTTGTCGGTGAGCTTGGGAATGATAGGGAGTTGTTAAATGTTGGAGATAGACACCCACACCGGTGGCCTAGTAGGCTGAGGCGCACGTCCTCAGATTTTCTTCCCTGTTGGCGTGGGTTCAAATCTTGCACAGGACACGGCAATTTATCTGGGTACCAGTAGTGGTTGAAGCAATGTTATACTGACAAGAATTCCACTTGCGAAGCCACTGGAATGTTTCACAGTATTAATTTCTGGCCAAAAATTGTGGCCCACTTGCAACTTTTGTCAGGTTAAAATTCGCACGCTCCTCTTGGGTAGTAATTAAGATTATTAATGAAATTGCAAGACATAACAAGTTTTTGTGAAAGCCATTTTTCCACCGACACAGATGGATCGAAGGAACACATTGAGAAAAAATACCGGGAAGCATAATCAATAACGAAATTTTTGCCATTGCTTGCACCGTTGCTCAGTTCATAAAATTTGGTGGTGTGCCAATAATATCGAAAGGCTTTGTTAATAACTTAAAGCGAAAAATTCAAATTATTTATAAAAGTTGGAAATTTAAATTTAATACGTAATTATTTATGATAATTTCGATATTGCCTTACCCATTCATTTCTCCGGTGTGCGTTTTTTGAGTGTCAATGCTTGATCGTTTTTTTGGGCATTATATGTATTATTATGCGAGAATAGATTGAAAGATCACGACCGAAATAATCCAGATTACATTTTTGGACACAGATCAGAATATTTTGCATTGAATGGCTTGCAAACATGAACAATAATATGTAGATTAATCTGACTAATCTGATCACAATTTGGAACTCAACCTCAGTAGCAGTGGTATTAACTAAGATAGCTTTAGTACACAATTAAGCCATTAAATATACATATGTAGGTAGCATTGTTTTGAGTGAACAAGGAATAATTATTCTCAATGAGAGCTTAATTGAAAGACAGAAAGTCGCCTTGAACGAATTTTATCATTCAGGTCAGATTCTCCAGATCCAAACATCTGAAAAGAATACTAAGAAGTCCATTCTATGATAAAATTCACAATAAAAACTTGTTGAATATTTCAAATCACCCATGCATATTATGTCCTCTTTTGAACTCATAAATAGCGAATAAATCCAAGCATAAGGTATAAATGATTTCTAATACACATTTACAGAATGCCAAATTTATCACCTCGAACAAAAGCGGCTTAAAATCCGTAGATTTTTTTTCTTCTTGATACCTAGTAAACTTTTCGAATATTCTTTTGATATTTATTCAATGAGATATTTCTCAGATGCTCCATAGTTTTTATGTTTGTTTGAAAGAAAATACCTCCTGTGCAGTGATTCAGAAATTTCTGTTTATGCACGAGTAATATTGCGATCTACTTGATGTTTTTTATTTAATAAACCCAAAGTTGTATTGTACTTTGATACGTGGGCTACTACAATAAAATTGCGTGTGTAGTAATCCAATTTTGTTCAATATCATTTTTACCCACCAAATGTACATAATGATAAATCTGGTATGCCGTAGAACGATATAATTGTAATTTCCAGTAACTCCCTGTAATCCTCTCAAAATTAATCCTCTTTTGAGTGGTGCAAGAAAATATAAAGAATCCCGATTGATTCATTTTATACAGATTTATAATTTCTAATCTATTTCATGCTCCTTGAAAATGATTGTATTGATTAAATTCTATTTCAATACCAGTTAATGGCAGGCTCCAAGCTTTTTATGGACTTGCGTTCGCTTTTATTAACTCAGAGTACGAAGATTTGTTTTGTTTATATATAACCAGGCACTTTGGATATTTTTAATGAATTTGAAGCATCAGCGTCAAATACAAGTAGGTATGTTAACATTGCTTATAAAACGTTCGAAACTAGAAGCTATGGACGGAGGTTGAGTATATGGTCATAAGTAGGCTCACCACTTACTCAAAAAGCATTGGTTTTTTTGGGAATATCATTAAATTTTTCTTTTTTATCTGCAGGCTAAAATACCATTACCAGAAAATTACCTTCTACTTATTCCAGGTTTAAATCATTAAAAAAAAACATTGAAAAATTGAATTTGAAATTCTTCAGCTTAAATTAAACTCATAATGACTTTTCGCGGCGTTTCATGAGTTCCAAAAATGAAATTTTGTAATTTCTGGAAAAGAGTAAATATATTCAGATTTCTCATTCATTCTCATTTATTCCCATAAGACAGACGACGTGGTGATCTTTCAAATAGGATTCTTTGAAACTGAGCTGAGTAACCTGATACAAAGTATCATCCGATTGGTTGATAACTTGACAAACGACGTCAGTCTCATTATCAACCCTCAGAAAACAAAATTTTGTTCTACACTAAGAAAACGAGGAATCTTTCGATTATTCTGCTATCTATTCATTCTACTCAATTGGTACCAAATGAATGGATCAAATAGGAAAGAACTATATGGCATTGTCGACCTGCCAATAAGCCATTGGTAAAAATTAACTCAAACCACTGATTACAACCTGGTTATAGGATCATCGACAACCTTGAGACACCCTCGAAATCTGAACTCTCGTAGGCTGTAAATTACAATCTGTACGGGTAGCCAGACGGATATTAAAGCTTTTATAAAATCTGTCATCACCTAGTCAGAGACTGCAAATGCGTAATTAATGATCTCTAGAATGATATCGTTCTTCTGACCCTCTACCATTAGGATGACCTCTAGGTCATCTTGGGAAAACGGCCAACATCGCCAACTATCCATGGGCATGACTCCGGTTAAAAAAACGCCTAAAAAATTGTGAGGCCACTAAGTGCCAACTCAACATCAAAACTTCACCAACTAAATAAAATATCTTTAAGATAGCTGGTTTCCATTTTTAGAATCATATGTTCAACCGACGTTGACAATCCCTACAGTCGGGAAAAGGGAGGAAACCGAAATGGTGACGCATATGCATACATGGAAGAGGATGAGAGCGCATCCTCGTTTTTGGCATGTCGACCGGGCAGTTGGATCGCTGACATCAACTTTTCCATCTCTTGTGTTAGTAATAGAATATTTGGCATCCAGCTAGTTCTCCACGATTTTTGATATATAGCTGAAATTTTATTTAATTGCACTTCTATAACAAGAACCATTTATATTTGCACATAAACTAGTTTTGAAAGGAATTCAATGAAGGGTTATTTTGCAACGTCTTATTGCATTAGTTTCATTTGGGCTATTGCTGATGTGAGCTACTATGTTAAGAAGAAAATAGATCTTATAGACGAATGTTAAAATTGTTAAAGAATTAATTCAAAAAAGGGAGATCATGGTAAATCTAAGAGATTTTAACTTTCCTAATCTTAACACGTAGAACGCCGCGTGAATCATATACCATTCACGCAAACTTTTGCTGAGATAATCTCATACAAAAGTCGATTATAAAAAATTGAGAGATTTTCTCATTAAGTAAGGCCAAACGCTCAACGTGTTAAAGAGTGTAATAAAGCAGATGAAGGAAAGCAGTCAAATTTTGAAAGTAAAAATCCAAATAATCCTGAAAAGCTTGGAATACAAGGATTTGCCAACGTTATGGATGAATAGCAAAAATGAAGCAAAAAGAAATGATATTGTGTTCTAAAAATGCAATCAGTGGACAGAAGACTTATTAATTTTATTGGAAATTTATTAAGAAGTAACTGTAGGTACCACTTTCAGTGTCCACTGTAATCAGTATTTATCAATATCAATATACATTTTGTGAGAGATCGGACCGTTCGATTTTCGCTCGCTAAGTTTCAATTTTAAGAACAATGGGGCGAATATATATATCTGTATATGTGGCTGGTGAATTTTGGATGGTTTGGTGCTCACAATATCAATACCATCAATAGAATTGTATAAGAAAAGTTCACTTTAAATAAAGCATTGCTGGTGAATAGGTGTTTTTGCTGTTGATTCGTAGTCGCGTCGGCGCCTGGCTTTTTAAGATCTTACATAACATGGACGAGGCTGTTTTTTCAAGAAACAACAAGATGGCATGGATGACTTCAAATACAGTGAATTCGCTGTAAATTCAACTGAAGAAACTTGATTCCTGTTGCAAGCATCGAAAAGTCCCGAGTACTGGATTTAATTTGATTCTTATATTAATGTAGGCAGTGTATAGCATTTGTCAAACTGTATGAGGAAAAGATTTCTACTTAGTTTTTTTTTATTAATTTTCCAGGCCTATTTAATAAGCGTGTTTTCACGCATGTTTATATTTGAAATTACAATATTTCGACAAATGGATCTGATTCATGGAAATAAGAACTAAGGAACGGCTGTAAAATTTGGGAAACCGTTCCATTGTTTTTAACAGAAAGAATGCCAAACTGAAGGATTTCGCCTCGATCTAAACGGTTTTCCCTAGTTTTGCTAGAAAAACTTACTGTAAGGGTGACAGGTGACAAATATTCCCTGAAGTCAATATGTAATGTCCTCTTTGCAAAACTTTGCTAAGATGAAACTGCATATGGCTACGGTGACCATTCGTCCCTTATTTTACAGGACAGTCCCTTTTTTAGCCCACCGTCCCTTGATATTATTTTTGAAATACAGGACCGTACATTGTCCATTATTTTAATTTTTATACTGTGAATGTCCCTTATTTTATATGAAAATTGAATTTTATGTTTAAGGAGCAATAAATAATAATTGAGACAAAAACCGATATGTATCCCAGACACTTCGTTTTTTAATAAGTTCAGGGTGCATTTAGTTAGGTCATTAAATGCAATTGTGAATTGCAATCATATGTTCTGAGTTAGATACGTCATTTCAGTTTTGACACTTTCTCACTCTTAAGTCGTTCTTGTTACTGATGGCAACTTCCCGATTTTTATTTTTAAACAATTCTGTATACAAATAACGGGTAATTTTTTGAATTATTTTGTTATATACTTAATTTCTTCTAGCAAACAGCTGACTTTTTTCTTAAGGAACAGGACATATAACGGCAGCGAAAAGAACCTAGCTATTATTGAAGGTACATGGGCGTACCATACTGTTAAACATAATTATTCTAGAAACTACTATTAATTTTTCACTGTTTTTTTGTTCTTGTAAAAGGCCTGTTACTGTTGACAATAAATGTGATGACTTTTTCTGCTTACTGTTAATTTTTCGCTTTTCACTATTTTCATTCGACAAATATTTCACTTTTGTCCTGTATTTTTCTCAGAGAAAGATGGTCACCGTACATATGGCCTTCTTTACTCAGTCCAAAGACATCATCCTTTCCGTTAAATTCCGATTTAATCTCGCGGTGGCCGTGCAGGCTGAGGCGCACGTCTGTAGATCTTTTACGCTGTTGGCATGGGTTCAAATCCTGCAGGGTGCGGCGATATATCTGAGTACCAGTGGTTAAGGCAATTCTACTGTTGTGCAGTAATTTCATGCCAAAAATTGTGGCTCACAACATTTGTCACGTTAATTCCCAATCTCCTCTATAGTAATTTCCTTCCGTCTGAGCTGTGCAGTTTGCATCATAGGGTTATCCCTTGAGCTTAGACAATACCTTCGGACCCTTTTCTTCAGACACTCTACTTCCCCCTTCCGCCAGGGAGTGGGATCCTGAAGTAACAGAGCATGCCTTCAGAAATTCGTCATTCATGGTTATAACCTTCAGCTGTTCCGAGAAATTTTCTCTCCATTCTTCTGAATAAATATTTCACCATATGGCGGAAACATATAACATCACCGTCCAATTTGCCTGTCTTTCCATTATTTTGCTACTGATTATGGTCATGTAAATCACTCCCTTCTCTCTAATATCAGTGAAAGTTGGATTCGGTCTCCTATGTGGGTTTCTTCCAATCACAAATCTATGCGAAACCTTTCTACTGGGGTTGTCATCCGTGGTAGAACACATTGCATTGAGTGAGTTTGCATCACATCTCGTGTTTTCCCTTTCTCCGTAGCGCACAAGAACCTTCAGCTCTCATGTGAGAGATAGTTCTGTAGAATCAAAAGGTAAGGCAGCCGCGACAATGCCCTTTCCCACATCCCCGCTCAACGAGGTGATGTACCGCATGCACAGGTGGCGCAGAAAAATCGCTTGCATTTCATGCCTCCCACTTTGTAGGCATGATCAAATCGGTTTCTTAGGCAAGAGGGTAGAGGGAATGAGTTCTGACGGTCATCACATTCTCCAAAAATCATATTTATTTCACGAGCTGCATCACACCAACACACATGTAAATAAAGGGTATTTCTGGCATTTCACAATTTACAATCTCTCACACAAATAGAAAATTTTCTCGCTCAACATAAAATGCATCAAGAAATTAGATGCTCAAGTGTACTTTTGACTCCCCGGACAAACCGGTTTTACCACTAATTCATGAGTACAAAGAGTGCAAAGGCCCAATATACATGTTCTGACCTTGGTCCACTCTTCTGCTTTTATATAGTGAATATAATATGATATATAATAATATCTGCCAATGACTTCCTACAGTGATGGAGAAAGATTTCGCAAATTTTTAGAGTCCTAGGAAGATTCATCCTTCGTATCGATTCCTCCACCAACAACACTATTTTTATTTTTTTATTGTAAGAATGCAGTAAACTCTGCTATTCCTAAACAGAGCATCGTATAAGTGAGTGTACATGCTGCCGTTCTGTTTGATTACTGCTTCTATAAATACCTGGTTTATTGACAATGTCTGCCAAATATTGTAATCAAGAAGTAAATATTCATTTGGCTGCTGTAATTGAAATTAAAGCTTTCAAAGTGTTGTGGCTCGAGTTTCCTTGTGTGCAGATTGTATTTTGTCTAAGGTAGAACTTAGTCGTAAAAGATAGCGAAAGATATAATCCTTTTTATTCCTTTATAAATTTTCCATTTCGAAATATGTGCTCCGCTTTTGTTAAATTTCTTCATGTAAATTTCTAAACAAAACAAAAGCTCTGCCATTCCTTTGGATGGCAATACTTCAGTGAATTCAAGTGATTTCAAAGGTTCTGGAAGAGTAATTTACTGCCGTCTGTACCCTCTTTGACGTATTTCTGGAATTTCTTCAAAATTGCGGGAAATTTCGCTCCACTTATTTTCAGGCTACAATTTCTCCAAACCACTATTAGAATATTTTTCAACCACAGGAAGATATTTGTCCTTGCTTTCTTCTTTGTCCTTGTTACCTTGTAGGTTGGAGGTGAACACATGTCTTCCATTTTCTAAAATAATATTTTTCAAGATACAAGCAATAAGTTTCGGCTTCATATTTAATAAAGAAAAAAACACCAAAGAGCATACTCTATCCAAAATGTGTCTATTAATCGGCTTTGATGTGAAGTATTTCTGATATTTCTCCACATCGCATTTCTATACTCATGGGATTCTGTATAATTTGTTCTAATTTCTTTTTTTCCACGATTTTTCCAATCTTACCACAAACATCAATATGACAGTGAGTTAATTACTTTCTGTTTTTATAATTCTTAAATGCAGCTTGGTAGAAAAAAAAAACAAATTTGAAGGATGACAATAGCAGAAGCCAAAAAAAAATCAAATACCAGAGAAATTTACAAATTTCTTATGACATACTAATGGAAGTAATAATTAACTTGAATAACGTTCCATAGCTGCTTTTTCTATGAATATTTTAATGTATTTTAGACGTCCGGCATTGTTTCACTCCAACTTGTTACTCCAAGTTCCAAGTGTGCCTTGACAGCTCGCGCCTAAGGCCATACTCCACCTACAATAGAATATTCATTAGGGCGAGAAAGAATGGAGTTGAAAGGGAATATTCTGTCATTCAAAGGGAAAAATAACAGGCAGACTAAACGAAGTACACAACTATGTAATTTCCTGATAGCTTTCTACTTCTAACAATGCGTAAAATCAAAGAGAATGAAACCACACATTCCAGTTGGAAATTGTGTGCAAATGATTCGATGTTGCATTGCTGTGTTCTGGATTTTATACATAAATATTGATCTTATTGTTTTGATCTGAATTTAGTATGTAAACAAAATCAGTCAAAGAATACGCTACTGGAGAAAATTGGGCAGTCTTGTATTGTGGAAATTACTTACAAACTCTTTTTTATCCAGCAATTATTTTTAATAAAAATAGATTCAAAAAAAGATTTAACGGCGCTATTTATCTTTTTATCTTCTAGCTGTTGTTAAAGAATTTCTTAGTTTGACAGTGACAGAAATTGGTGGTAGTTTGTAGGAGAACTATTGGGGCTATACATATGTGCGAAATGGTAAAACTTCCCAGCCAACCTCTCCTGTCTTTTGTTGAGTGATGGGAACTGTGTGGGGCGGCGCATTATCATGAAGCAGTAAAACACCGTTATAGATGTTTAAGTACGTGATTTTATTATGCTCTGTCAATTTGTGTGGCACGCACTTGTTCAACTTCTTACTGAATCTGAGTGAGTGAAGATGTTTGTTCACAGTAGTTTGCCCGCAGCCAAACTTTTGCAATAATGTCGGCAAACATTTTTTTGGGTTTCTTTTTACACGGTTACACGTAATTATTCTCTAAAGAAAGCACAACGTGAACATGGCGTGTCCTCCAAGCTTCCATCACCCTCCCCAAAATCACCTAAACCATTTTTGAGCGGTTCGACCACTCCGCTAACGGTACGAAATGCACGAATTTTGATTAATCCGATAGTTATTTTACAGGTTAAAATAAGCAATTGGAGACAAATCCGCCGGTGGAGAACCTCTATACACCTATTCTTTAGACCAATGGTTCCCAAGCTTTTTTTTACGAGGGACTACTTTGATTTCTTTATCATTAGCATGGACCATGACGTACAAGAAAAAAACTGAATAAATCCGAAAGTAAACTTTAATCAAAAACTCAATAGCAACACACATTATCAGTAATATTTTAATAAAAAACATAACAGTTTTAGTAGAAAGTTCAATAAGTTTTGAATCAAGGTGATTTTTGAGCTTGCATCTTCTTCACAAGTTCGGCAATTCTAGGACTAATATTGTTACTCAAAGCTACATGCAAATCATCACTTACTTTCAATCGGTTCCTGGCCTTGTTTTTAATTACCAACAAAGCAGAAAACCCTTGTTCGCATAAATAAGTTGTCGAGAAAACCAGAAGATAGCGCAAGGCGATTGTTCGAATTTTGGTTTAAGAAATTGATTTTTGACACCAAAATTTCTCCAGTGAATTAGTTTCAAATGCGTCCTTACAGTTTCTGTCATTTTAAAATTCAATGAGTTCTTCTTGGATTCCCTCTGTAACTTCACAAACATTCGTGCTAAAAGGGTTGCGAATCAGTTTTTGATCAACTTTAGATTGTGTTTCGGTATATTCTGGAAAGTAACGATTGAATTCATCACTCAACATTTGTAGATGACTGTTGGTATTTTCTTGTATGTTTGCTCTACTCGCGTCATACATTTTGTCCTCTACAAGTGCTTTTAATGCCGCGAACGCAGAATAATTCTTTTCTCCAATTTTGCCCAACCATAACTGAAGCTTGCAGATAAAGGCACGAAGTTTATCCTTGAAGATAAATATATTTGCGAGCCTTCTAACTGCTTGTTTCCGGAACCTTGCAATTGCAAGTTCAATTTTTTAGGTGTGTGAAAATATCCACAAGATAAGCCAAATTCATGTTGGATCAAAAAACTGCTTTAGCAACTCATTCATTTTTTTGTCATCTAGAAAAATCTCAACCTCTGCTCTGAGTTCGTGCAATCTTCCCAACATGTTACCTTTCGACAGACAACGAACTTCTGTGTGAAAGAGAAGCGCCTCATGGTCGGAATCCATTTCAGTTTTTAAAAAAGCGTGTATTTGAGGCGCTATTTTTGATAACATTTACCACTTTTATGGCCAATTGCATTGTATCATTAAGGCATCCAGGAAGAGTCTTAGAAGCTGACGCCTGACGATGTATGATACAATGCGTTGTTATTACCTTAAGATTCTTCTGTTTTACTAACGTCGACAGACCGGAGCGTGATCCCTGGAACGCCATCCGTACAGAAACCAACGAGTTTTTCCCACATAATGTCATGTTTCTGAAAATATTCCGGCATTGCGTTCAAGACGTCGATACCTTTTGATGTTGTTTCCAGTTCTCGCGAAATTAATAATTCTTCTTTGATTATGTTGTCGTCGTCTAAAAAGCGGATAAACACAAGTAACTGACAACAATTAGAAATGTCAGTCGACTCATCACACTGCAGAGCGAAGCATGGTGACTTTTTTATTCTTGAAACAAGTTGCTTTTCGATATCATTCGACATTAGTTCCATTCGAGCTTTAATCGTGTTGTTCGATTGAGGTATTTCTTGCATTTTTTTTCTGGTCTCTAATCCCAAAACTTCCTCGAAAACTTTGATCAAACACGGTTTCACGAGCGTTCCTCCGAATGTTTGAGGTTTTTTAGATTGCGCTACTAATTTCGAAATCTCAAACGACGCTACTAAAATTGTCTCTGATGTCGCAAATCTCGTACCACTATGTAGATACGAGTTTCATTTTTGTAGGTTTTCTAATTTTCCTTCAAAGAATTCTGGCGGTCGGTCAGAGAAATTAGGATGGACAG
The DNA here is from genome assembly GCA_006980735.1 of Dasypogon diadema. Taxonomy (NCBI): domain Eukaryota; kingdom Metazoa; phylum Arthropoda; class Insecta; order Diptera; family Asilidae; genus Dasypogon; species Dasypogon diadema. The sequence goes on from QYTT01086597.1 coordinate 34,564, forward strand.
TTTCTAGGTGGCGTCTTAATTTCGCTGGTTGAAATCGTTCGCGGACCATATCTTCGCTCCTGCGGACCACCGGTTGGGAACCATTGCTTTAGACTATTACCCCGAAGAAATGTCTAACGATGGTTCCGGGGTAGTGGCCTGGAGACAGGGAGGGAGGGCTTAGCCGGTAGACTCGGGATTTGCGAGGAATCCGGCCCACGGGGCCAAATAAGGCAAACAGGGTCCAAACCGGTCGAGGGATTATTAGAGGGAAGATCACAAATAACTGTCTACAGAAAAGAATGCTATTACTTTTTCTTGGAATATCACAGTTGACTCCGAATTTTCGAGACTTTAAGGGACGTATGTTCATGTAATTGCCCAGTAGGAAATTGGAGTGTTCTAAGATTAATCTTGGAAGTCTCCTGAGGGATGAATTTGAACCACGCGAGTCCTTACTTCTACCTCTTTCTTTCCTGATTTTTATATTACCATGTCATTGCAAAGAAGAACTCCTTTTGAGGTCCTCAGCGAGTAGATTGGAACTTGTACCCAGTACTTTCCTGGGAGGCGTTTTAGATTCCGAACAGAACTCCCTTTGAAAACGTGTTCGAATCCAAGTCTTCGTGATTGCCTTCGGCTCATTATAACAAAACGTGATGTCGCAGCGAGATAAGCTCCGTCTGAATTCATGTCTATTTTTGGAACTCATCTACATTGTATAACAGTTTATACAGTTGATTAGTTCGATGACGAAGTCAACGATTGAGTTGTAAATTAAAACGAAGACTTGGATTCGGAAAGGCCTTTAATTTTTCTGTTCTATACTTGAATTTATTCTCGTCAGACAGTTTTTGCAGTTTCTACCACTGAAATTTCAGTAGTCCCTTATTCCTCTATAGGGAAGACCTTATCAGATTTCCTGGTGGGAGAGGGGCTATGCGGATAACGTGGTGGTGGTGAGGAGGAATTATAATTCGAGTTCACTACCGCTGTTAAAATAAGGTGTGCTCTTTGAGTGAACAAAACAGAAATGGTAAGCTTCACTAGGAAGAATTTGAACTATTTACGCTCTTTGGATCTGAGGTCAACGTTTCTTGTAAGGAAAAATACCTTGGAGACTTGGAGGCGGTTTATCTCGAAAATGAAAAGATATAGGTGGATGCATGCCTTATATCAAATTAAACTTATGGGTATTCCAAATTATTCAAGAAAAGTGTATGTTAACTACAGCTTTTTTGAGAAATTTGCATATTTATGTGAAAAAAATAATAATAAAAAAATCCAAAATTTTGAAATTCGTAGCTCCTAAATGAAAAGGAGCCGAAGATTGAGTTAGCATTCAGTTAAAAGCCACTAGTGTTCTGTATGATGTGGCATTAGATTCATATACAAAGCGTGTTTAATTTAAACAATACGGACTTCATCCTAAAAGACGACAAAAAACACTCAAGTACTGTTATCTCGGAAATCGATAAGAATATTGCCCCACCACCCTTACAATTTTTGGTTTGTTTCATGGAGACCTACATCTGGATGTCCGCTTAGTCACTTTAACTGCAACACCCTCTTGTTTATAAAATCTTTTAGACGCACTTACACCAATTGATGATGAACATCTCCCTTTAAAGTTCCGGTTAGTAAGGCAGGGTGCCATATTTTCGTTGGTATGAGTTCTGAAAGGAATTCTTATTCCATCGATTTTCAAGATTAATAATTCTAGCGTTTTATGGATTGATATGGTATTAACAAGAAATATGGAGGCTGTTAATTGACGTGACCAATTTCTTGTAGTGACCACATGGTTCTTGTAAATTCCTTCAGATTTAATGTTACAACTTTGAAATCTCTGAATTATCTGCATAGAAACTTTAAAACCTTGCGTAATAAAGTAACAACCATAATATAACACTACTACAGTTATAATTCATTTTGTTGAAAATATTAAACAAAATGTTTAAGAGAAACATATTTCTCTTTTTTGCTTGCTCGACTTTTCGAAAGCATTCGATTCGGTACATTATAATACTCTTTGTTCCAAATTAGTTAGGAAGTTCAAATTTTCTAGTGCTGCTAGGGACCTGATTTTTCATCCTTGACTAGTAGGAAACAAGCTGTAGTATCTGCGGGCCTCAGGTCTCCTTTTAAGGAATTGTTTTCAGGTGTGTCCCAGGGATCTATACTGGGGCCATTGCTGTTTTGACTTTATATTGGTGACCTTTTATTCGTTTCTAATCACTCCAAAATACAAATGTATGTTGACGATGTACAATTGATGACCAGCTCAACTTTCTCGTTTTGCACAAAGAGATAGCTCTCATCCCACCCAAACTCACGAAATAAGCACAAAGACGAATCCGAAAAACTTCATGCTCGAACTTCTTGCTTCCTGCTGTTAGCTGTAAGCAAAATTTGCGTTGCGGGCAACGTCCCAGTCCTCTCCCTTCTCTCCATTTTTCGAACGTCGGACGCAAAAACTTCCCCATGAAAAGGAGTACTTCGTGCTAGAAAGTTTTTACGTCCAACGCACGGCTTATTCCCTTTTATGTAAATGAATAAAACTTCCTGCACAAGTTTTTGAGTCTTGCATGAAACCGGTTTTCTTTCTCAGTTTTGTTTTCAGATTTATTTCTTGTCATTTCTGATCTTAAGTTTCTCGTTTTCCAGAAAAAGATATGTGTCCCAAAGCTCTGGAAAATGAGGTAAGACTTTGTTGGGTTAGAGTGCATATAGAAATTGTAGGGAATGAAAAAGCCGGCACTTTGCCAAAACAGGAGGTTGATTTCTTTTACTGCTTGTCACGGGAGCTTTGGATATTAGATCAAAAGAATGAAGATCCTAGACTGTCCCTAGAACGTACTCAAATAACAGAGCATATTGTGTGCAACTGCACGGCTTTAACTGTCACACTTTACCCCATAGATAGCATGGGACTGGTAACCTACAAACAGATGCTCGATGTAACAAGAAATGAAGCTTATGAGCAGATATTAAAGAAAATCCCATTCAAACTTTGAAGGAATTGGGTATTAAGTGCGGTGCTTATAAAAGCTACATATATTAATTGTCATCTGTATTTATGTAGCAAGCAGAAGTGTCTAGATCAATGGGTTCCCCACTCTTTGACAAGAGTTAACAAAATGTTTTGCATAGGGAATTTGCATAATAAATTTGAAAAACAACAGAAAAGCTTTTATGGCCGGATTTTTACTCCCGACAGAAAGTGTATTTCTTTATAATAATAAAAGAAGTAATTATCCGTAGTTGCCATTAAAAGACTCTAGGACACTAGGATTCGTCCCGAGGCCGAATATTCACTAACTCACTTCCTAACTGCGTGTCTGCTGGAATTCTTCTAACATCGTGTGGTACTAGTTATTTTAGCCTAAAGTATAATGGCAAAAAATTACTGTCAATAATACTAGGACTTACACCATAAATATCGCCAGAGAGACCATAACGCCCTTGTTTCGATACGATTGGTGACTTTATGAGACCTTGGCTTAGGTGAAGCTTATTTACGCATTAATCATTTGTAATAACCGGAGCAGAAATAATTTAGGGCTAGAATATGGCACAAGTCTGGCTTGCTCGATTTCTATTAGGGTCCTTATAGTGCAGTCTGATCTGGCATAAATCCGAAATGTAACGGTCTTACGAGTACGGAACCATCAGCCTAACAGTTCTGGCAAAGGTGCGAGTCTCTTACATGCAATGTAATGTAATATACTGCGGCCCAATGTAATATAGTGCATATGTAATATGTAACTAAGCATTTCGTATAACATATAAGATCGGTAAATTATATTTAATAAGAAGTAGTTGTGATATAAAGTTTTCAAACAATGTTTATTGTTTCTATTATTATTATATTATAGTAGCATTTTTTCTTGATTTCTAGTATGATGCCATTTTTTGTAAAAGAAGGAAACAATACATTATAAGATGTCCTTATATTACGCTACAAAATACATAGATACATATATAGAAAATTATATCACAGCACGGCACGCTATAATATGGTTACATTCCGAAAATATATGTTATCAAGTCCCGACGAGGCTTGCTATGAAACGGCTGCTTTCTGGCAAATTTATCGAGACCAGACGGTCCATGCCTTATTAAGGGGTAGAATAAGAGCACCAAATCGGGACCCGATTGGAAAAATCCTAATATGGCAATTTCTGCTCGGGAAGGCAGAGGTTTATGATTTTGCGAGGTCCTCTTACAGCAGTGAGAGTAAGTCACAACGATTATCTATTTATGCTGTCACACGCCTGATGTTCTATCCTAAACATTTCAGCATAATTTTGCGTAGGATGAATATCTGAGCTGTTGTTCCTAAAACCATACTGGGAATCTGCTCATTCTACAGATTCAGGCATTTTGCGATGTTATAAGATTTTGTATACAGCACTCAGCAAAGAGATTCCTTGTATGCAGCACTGCTACTATAAATAATTTTTTCCATTCATAGTGGATGACATCCTCATTTTACACTCGAAATATCGCCCGGGGTGCTAACGACTCTCCAAACTCCGAACTCTTCTGCCTTTTTAGACAGGGCATGAATTTTTAGTAACAAAAACTGAAAGAAAATAATTTTTTCCTATAGAAACTAAGAACTTTCCAATTAATTTTTCCCACACACAGTCTTCTTTATGTCCTTGTTAGTATCTACCCATTAAAAAAGCAGTTAAGTCCCATCTCATTTGCTTATTGATCCGATTTTCATTAAGTGAGACAACCTATGAATTGCTTTTACGGAAGTATAATTATTCACATCGGTTACCAATTATACACTGACGCTCGCTAAACTTAATGAACTCCTAAAAGCAAGAACTTGGAGAAACTTAAATGATATTTAGATGAACACCTCTCCGTTCTTTTAATAGCAAAGGTGTTTGAGATGCAGAACCCTTTCGAAGCAGGTTTTTAACGATAATGATATGCAAACGAATCCATAATCCTGCAGTCTTTGCAGCAGTGAATGTATTTAAAGTATGCGAGATACAAGTAGCGCGATTAAATCACACTAGATTTTAAATAGATAGAAGCGTTCTTCTATATTAACAGGTCCATATGTTTCTGCACAATTAATTAGTGTAATTTTCAGTTCTATAAATATAATGATAACAAGTAAACTTTTATATATCAAAAAAGTTATGAATAACCCCAATGAAGTGGGCACAAATCCAAAAATTGATATTTACTTAGCCTGGTACAATTTGTAGTTATACGCGTCTATGTGCGTGGTTATGTTTCGATTTTATTTATAATTCTCAAAGTAGGTGTTCTTGTGTACACGAAATTTCATAATTGATTTTATTTCTACAAAAGCAATATCCTTCAGCAATTTTAAATGAACAAGAGTTTTCCAATTACATTTCTAATCCTTGAAGGTGATATTTTTAGCCTTCATTATTCCTATTTCACTTATGACCCAATGACTGTTGCGTAGGTAGATATGTATGTATGTACTTAGAAATTACAAGAATGTATATCATATTATGATGATGGGTAATACCATCTTGATAATTACATTTGGGATATTTTGGAAATTTTATTGGAGAGGCTGATTTCATGCCTGCTTTCGGTCCTTCAGATTATATGCTTAAAATTCTCAAAAGCCTAATGATCACGTACGACAATCTACCCACTTAAAAGTGTTTGCATTTGAATCAATACCTGCCTTGACGAAAATGAAATTTCTGCCTACCATAGCAAAGCTTTAGACTTAGACTTATATGGAAAGTACCTTTCATAAGTGGGTATCGTACTTCAATGGAATTTAGTACAATGCCCACTTATAGAAAATAATTGTATACAAGTACTTATGCATATAGCATCGTCTTACATACGACGAATTTGTGGTCCGTGTCAATAAGATCAAACAAAACTTTTTTGAGCATTCCAAACAAAGAAAACTGTTCGCCTATCTGAACTATTATCACGTGTGGATAAAGCAAAGCTGTACAGTAATCATTCCTTTTGAAATTAATTCCCACTAATTATCATTCCATGGAATTGGATATATCTAATACCATTCGTTTCAAATCGTCTCTCTACAAGAGCAGAAGAATTGAAAAGGAATTAACATCGACTTGCAATTCTTGGGTAATTCCTTCTCAAAAACATTTCATTTCTATTGGTAATCTCAGTTGAGTATATGAAGAATTCCAATTCCAATTAGATTAATGATGATTCTTTTTAATAATTTTAATTAGGAATTGGAAAGGAATGGAATTTAAAAAATCAATTCCAAAGAGTGGAAGTTGAATGTGAATAGTTAATGTTGTTTATAATACTGTAATAGAGGAAGCAATAACACATAATTAATAGGAATTTATCATAAGTCCAATAAATAAAAAGAATGATCGACTTTTACATATCGTGGTATTAAAAAAACCATCGCTTTGAAATTTTTAGTTACCTTGCATTTAAAGATAATTTAAGGCATATCATTCAGGTATCCTCAACACCAATAAACACTATTTTGGAGGGAGAGGTACAGGTAAGGCTACGTTCAAACAGCTACACGATACTAAAGCACTGAAGTTATTAGCGAAAAGCATATAAATTAACCAGAGTTATAAAATAATAATTCCTTTCGAAATTAATTCTCACCTAATTCGCATTCTATGGAATTTAAAATTTCATTTCATTTCTTTACATTCGTCATATATTAATTAAGCTGAGACTGCCAATGGAATTTAAATGTAATTAAGAAGGAATTACTCCGGAATTACAAGTCGATTTAAATTTTTTAATTCCTCTATAAAGGGAATTGAAAAGGAATTAAAAAATTAAAATCAACTTGTATTTCCTGTGTAATTTCTTCTCAAATATATTTCAATTTACTAGGAATTGCAATTTAATACATTAATATCTGGAATGATGATTCATCTTAATAATGCTCATTCTGAATTGAAAAGGAATGGAAATAAAAAAAACGATTCCAAAGAACGGAATTTTAACACTGAAATTAACACAACCTAAATGTTGAATACAAGATTCTATCGTACATCATCGTTAAATATCTCAAAAGACATGTGAAAAAGGAAGGAATTCTGGGCAGATCGACCGATAATCAGTGCCTCACAATATCAGTATCAATCATTCAATAAACAAGAAAACTTGTATTTTAATGTCTCAAAATGAGTACCTTCTATTTTGAATATTCACCTGGGCTTTACTTACGAACTTAAATTAAAAACAGCGACAAAGTGCAGATGAAAAAAGCAGCTATTTAGCCCTTCTATTCCATTCAAAATATTTGAAACAGTAGCTCTAAGGGGTAGGGGTTTGAAGGGATCATCACTTTTCACATAACAATTGATCCCCCTCAACAATATATTGTTGGCGCGTTTCCTTAATCATGTCTTTATACCGAGATAATAAAAGCAGCAAGTTTTAAAATAAACACATATATGGTAAAATCCAAGATAGCACTGGCGAATAAAGACGAAGAACCGGAACCCTTGTCTTTCAGTAACAGAGTGTACATTTTCCGGATAGATAACATTTTAGGTTGGTTTTACAGAGCTGCTCCGGTAGAACAAATACGCGCTGCAAGCCATACTTACAATATTTTTACGACGCGGAAAGGGATTTTGAATATTTATAGATCAGGGATTGGATTGAGGCTTCTGGAGGAACAAGGTGCTTGTTAACTGAGCGATGATCAGTATGAAAAAGCTGATTCGGGTGCACTAAATTACGGTGGAGAAATCTGAATGCGTCTCTATAGCAAGTGTGATAACTGTACAAAAGCCCATCACTTGTCGTAATTGTTTTAATCCCGAGTTATGTGCGTCACCTGTGAACAGTCTAAGGAACTTCAGTGAGTTTAAGTCGACAAGCATGCCTCAAACAGGAGACCTCCGAAGCACAAGAGAATCCACCACTCTCTGTTCAGAGTTACTTTTGTCAATCTGTGAAACTTCTCATACGTGGCAAAGGGAAGGGAAGTCTCTTGGGTCTAACAGTTTTTCCGATATATAAATGACATGGCCGAGAATAGATAAGGACCAGATTATATAATTCGATTCAATTGCATCGATAATCGGACTTATGTTGGGATCAATATAAAAATTCTAATTGGAATCTTGAACTTATTAAAATTTGGCTATAAGCTCGACCGTTGATGCAAATGAATCGAATTACACAATCTGGCCCTAGGTTAGACAGGCCTGCCCTAAACCTCAAGCGTTTATACATAGGGTATATTAGTTTTGATCCAACGTTTGTAACGCATAGAACCAATAATGCTAGAGCAGAATGAATTATATACATTTGCTCAGAATGTAAAAACAAATCGATTTAAGCATGTCCGTCTGTCCGTCCGTCCGTCCGTCTGTATACAAGATAACTCGAGAACGATTTGAGCTAGAAGGCTGAAATTTGGTATATATTACTTTCAGAATATTTGCAGGTCTAAGTTCGAAAATGGGTCGAAACCCCCACTCCTTCAATAGGACGCCATATAGAACTTTTTGATTATTGGGTATAATTCAAATAGGGAACAACTTATTTAGTAAGGGGCAGTTTTATGAGACGCTTAATCCCCCACTCCTGGGTCGGGTCGGCATATTGGATTTTTGGATTATTGGACATAATTCAAAAAGGAAGCAACCTGTCACTCTAAAATTTTGTGTAGAAGAGTTTTATGAAATTAATTATATGTATATGTTTTATGTAAGATTAAGATCATACCAGAACAAACGAAATAGATTTGATTAACTAAACTATGGTTGATAGTAAGTAAATATTAAGTAAGTAAGTAAGTAAATACATAATCGTAAACTCATATACCTTAACCCAGTGTGCCAATGAAATATTTCATCGCTGAAGAAGTGTACAGCAATCAGCCATATACAAAAGAATGAATGTATTTAATTTTATTTTAGCTTATTTTTGTATTTAATTTTATTTTATCATACAGAACTGCGGAATATCCTCGTGGATGAAGATCTGCAGGTAGTAGGCAGACGCGTTTCCAATATCTGAACGTTTTTGTACACAGAATGGAACGTAAGATATTCGAAAAACTTAAAAGTTAATCGCAAAAGATGTAGGTCCAGAAAAAACTATCTCAGATAGGATTTTCGAATACGTATACTAATAAAAATATGTTTTCCTTATTTTGATCCAGAAAGCGCACTATTACCAGGATGCGAAGAAACATTTACTTACCCAGCAAAAGGGGGCGCTGGGATTAGGTTTCCACACCTGTTTGCAAAATACGTGACTATTCATAGATTTAATATTACATTGGAATTTAGAAATGTTAGTAAAAATATATCCAGGTAAATTTGTCGACAGAATAGAGGCGAATCCTTAGTACATTCTCAGGGATGTTCAGGTTTGAATGCCCAATTGAACAATTAATTGTTGAACACATGCGCTTAATGGATTAATAATGGTAGTTATTTCCATGTCGCATTAAATAACCAGTATGGGGTGTCCCCATACCATGACCAAATTTATCCACCAATAGACTAAGAGGAATAGAGTATATACAGTACGGACTCGATAGTTACAACTATAATAACTACCAAGTTACAATTATTGAATAGGATGCAATTATCGAATACATGCCAAGCATGTCCATTTATTATTTTTCATATAAATAAAGACCATATAAGAAATTACGTAAATACATATTTTATTTACACTCTTTATGTTTACACATTGGAAGTAATTATTTTCTGTATCCAACCACGACTTGCACTAAATTTCCCTGGGCGCTCCTTAATTTTCTCGTGAAAAAATCTTGCTTTTCCATACAAGATTTCGGTGGATATTGGAGCATTATTGGCACGTTTTTTATAAATCAATCGAATAAAGCCTTTTCAATTTTAGGTAATTTCGCGGATCGCAAAGTTTGCCTCTTTCCTGGGCCAGATTCAGTATCCACAAGAAAATCTTCTAAACGTGACTAACTTTTTTTTATACGACTTATTGTTGATTTATTAACGCCATATTGTTCAGCTAATGTTTTTGCCGACATTCCACCAGATAACTTTCTTAAAATTTCAGTTTTTTGTTTCAAAGATAGGAAATGTATCTTCTTTTTTAGAGCCATTTTTATAACAATGTAAAATTAAATTAAAATTAAAACACCGTTGTCTTAGATAGAGCTAAATGAGTGCGTTCAATTTCTGCACATCCAATTGTAAAATGATGAAGTTTTATCTTTTTAACTTCTTAAGCATCCAGATGGAAGAAAATCGTTTAATCCGAATTTCCGTACTCAAAATTCCATTGTCACATCAACAACATACCGAAAAAATTGCTGTAACGTGAAACAGCGCATTAATCTCTTCTAGAAAAGTTACTAAGTTATACACACAACATTCTATTGAATCAGTTACTTCATAAAGTCGGTTAATTAGAGAAAAGTCTCAGCATCAAACGATTTTCACACAATAATAGAGGCCCGCTTAACTTTCAGCTCCAAAGCTTACGAACGAAATTTAATTAAAAGTTTTCCTTTGCGGAAGTTCCTCGTGTATGTAATTTAAACAAACCATTTTACCTTTGCCTTTTGTTCTCTCTGGTTTTGTTCTACATTTAACTGGAATAACATTTGTGAATGCAAGCTCCTTGAAGATAAGTTGACATCCCTTAGGAACTCAATAAAGAAACAATAAGGAGTAGGAATTAATAGTGACAGATTGAATGAAGCTCTTCAAGGATAGAATTTGATAGATAAATTGTTGAATCTTTCATAATGGATTACATCAAATTTTATTTCATTGAAGACATCAGAAGAAAGGTCTTTGCGTCGATTAAGAACAATTTTGCTTGTTTCTCTAGACGTTTTGTATTTTAAAATACGACTGTTTATACCGATTAAATTGATCAGATAAAGCTGGTCCTTTTACTAACTTTTATCATCCAAAACTCTGATCTTCTAATTGGCAAATATTTCATCTGAATACCGTAATTAATAAAATTCCAAACCACTTATATAATATAGTGACAGGATAAATTAAATTCACCAAAAGAGGGACAGATAAAAATGCTGGCAAATAAATTTTATATCATATTTCAAAGAGGGATTGTGAATGGTTAATGCCGTAACATGTCCTCGTAATATGGAGATTTATTTGTAGCAAATTATAAATTAAAAGCAAATGTAAAACTGAATAAGAGAAAACTAAAATTGCCGGAAATTTTGTATAGATATCTACGAAAAACTTATAAAACTGAATTTTTAAGTACTATTTATTACAAATTGAGACTTCAAGGTCATATCTGTAGTGTCTGTTGAACCAGAATAAAAGAGAGTTTTATATGTAAAAAAGAAGGGAAATATGAACTATAATCATCAATTTCTCTCTATTTTTTATAAATTTTCCATGTTTCTTTGTCGAGAAACACGTTGAAATTCCTTAACTTTAGAAGTTAACAAATATATAACCAATATAACACCACAACGAAAAAGAGCTTGTAAATAGCGACGTTCTCAAACTAGCGAACAGATGGCGTAATAAGCTGAAAAGAAAACATATACTCAGCTTGTTAAACAAAATATAATTGTGAAATATGGTAGAATACTAAATTATAATAATAAAAGGAAGGATAGGAAGAAATGCTAGAAGCCATAGTCTTCACTAGAAAGGATTATGGATCTGGTATTCGGACCGCTTACGAAAAGTATTTGAGCATTTTCTTCGAAGTGCTGCTTGTGACAACAACTTTTGTTGGGTTTGGTTCATCTCGGAAGATCTATACAGTCGACTGCTGTTTACTTTCGGGCTCATATTCAAGATTCGTCACCTGTGTAGATATTACAAATGACTTTTAACGCACCACGAGTGTATTTTTTGAGTATTCCTTTGCACTAATCGACACGAGCTTTTTTTGACCGATTGTCAAGTTATACGGAATCCAACGTGTATGCTTGTCATACTATGGATGCCCATGCCCATGGATGCCTCAATTTCACGGTGCTATGTTATATGACGATCGTGCGTTATCTGTTCGCGCACAGCATCTGCAACAACCAATTTTGGGCGACCTTCTCTAAATTCCTACGTGAGCGAACGACGGCCACGACTGAATTCGCGAAACCAGCGACATACAGTGGTTTTAGATGATGCCATCTAATCAACGCCAAAAGCCGAAATGAGTTGATCGACGCACTGTTGTTGAGATAATCTATGTCAAAAGTCATAGTAAATCATCACACGACAATTCTCACGAGTTAATTCCATTTTTTGACTGAGATGAAATTTTCAAGTCACTATAAGCTAAGTTCTGAGTATGTATGCCTTCAAAAATATCAAACTTTAGTATAGATTTGTTATATGGCGCCAAATAACACCATTGTTGCCTGTTCCGGATACATACATAGCAACCCTCGTATTTCTCTAACGCTGTGGACGTCAACCTGGTCCCTACCGCCCACAAGCAAGCAATTCAAGCTTTCACGGTGGGCGGTGTGGTTTTTGCCCGTTGTTGCAAATTTTGTTCTTCAACTTCTCGAGTGTGACTTTTTAAAATATACTATTACAAATACAATTAATATATAATTTGTTTTTCAATTCCATTGGTATACTTTAAGTATAAATAATAAGTCATAGGATTCTTCTCAAAGAACACTCGTAGACGGCGGAGCAAAGAATGAGCTGCTTGGCCCACAAACAAATATTATAAGAACCCCAACATGATGCATTGTGTTTAAATATCCTCGATATATTCTTAAAGTTAACTGATACTGATTTCATACAGAAAATATTTCATTTCATGTGCGTGCTCTAAATAGCTTACTTTCAATAGGAAAACAAAGCATAAAATACAATTAATATAAGGAAAACTTGTTTTCTGGTGGTTATAGCGAAAACCGACAGCTCCCCTCAGCTAAAGAGGAGTCCTTGTTATGTTTCTTACGAGAATCGAACCAGTTATCAAATATCGAGTTTCACATCATCAGCCTCAAGGATCTCATTAATAATTAATTGAAGATAATTTCAATAAACTCCGCTTTTTCACATTTAACTTTCTTTAATTTAACCGGCCCCGCACTAGGTTAGTAGGCGCTATATCGATAGAAGTGCAGAAATTCGCTAAATTTAAGTTATCTATGTATAAAGATACATAAAGTACATAAAGCACGTAATAAAATGATAAAATTAAATTTGTATTTTTTACAAACCCTTCTCTCTAAAAATTACTTTGCACTTGCTCTAAATTGAGCTACTGCGGCACCAGTGGGCGGTGAGGTTTGTCATCAATAACGATACAAAAGTGGGCGGTAGGTATTAAAAGATTGACGACCCCTGCTCTAACGCTATTTCTCTCCCTCTCCGGTATTGTGAGAATCAAGGGGATCAAGCTCTGATGTAACCTGTTGATATGCAACACATTACTATTCTTAAATTAAAGGGGAATAAGTACAAATAAAAAATGTCACATAGGTGTACAACATGTTCTTATGTAACATCAAATTAAAGGTGAAGTTTCGGGAAATCCACTTTGGCGAAAAATTTGGTAAAATTTGGAAAAAACAAAGTTGTAAAATTTATCCACTTTAGGACTCGCTGGAACGAGCTAATGGGTTCTATCAAATGCCACTATAATAGGTTTCATAGGATGTATACTAAAAACGTTACAGAGTGTTAAGTGGAAAAATAAGAAGCATAAATCCCCTTCCCCTTTGAAGTAAACAGATAATTTTTTAGAACAGAAGCTTTCAATATGTTTAACAAAAGTACAATTTAGAAACTTAATCTATAATTAAATCAACTTAGGGTAGATGCATCACACAAAGCTTCCCATCTTTGCGATACTCGTTACAAACCCGAACACCTTTGGGCGTCTTATGTGTGTACTCCGACAGTTTTAATATTGATATCATGGCATATGAAAATTCATCTAATTCCCTAATTTCCATTATTATTATTGGGCTTTTCCAAATATTTACTTAGATGGTTGTTGAATGGATCTGGGAGAGCGTAGAAAAGATAAATATTTGCACTTTTTTTTTAATAAAAAAATGGTAGGTCTGTTTCTGTTTATTGAGAAGATTTTTTTATTATTCGCTGTTGTTAAACTTGTTTTAACAAACAAGTAATTTATTTTTAACTCAAATGTTTTGACTTTTTCCACTAAGATTGTTGTGAATGTACTTTAGCCTTTAAAGAAACTTTGTTATGTAGATATATAATTACTAAAAATTATTAATTGGAGAGATATTATTTTTGCTTGTACAGCTGAAAGAGCTAGTGTAGGAAATTAAGTTTTATCAATTTTCCTTCAACATGGTAACAAAAATGTCATAAGAAACTTTCTAAAGAAATTTTGATCGTCTTCAGGAAGGTGTACATTCTTATTATAGGATAAAATTTACGACGAAATTTCAATACGAACATCAGGAGAGTTTCTTAAAGTGCTGAGTGTTGTCAGTTTCCTGATTGAGTTAGAGCGCAGTTGTGATTAGTTTTTTATTGAATCTTTTACGGCAAACTGTTTATTGTATTATTGATACTATTTTTAGGTTACCATTACTATAATTAACTCCAAATTATGGAAAATGATATAATGTACATATGTCCAATTGAATATAAATTTAGTTCTGAATTGTAGATACGTAAATCAATTACGATTAAATGTCCGAAAAATGTAATAAATGAGAAATGGCATATTTATCTTAGTTAGTAAATTTTACTTGATTTAAATAACGCACCAGAATTGCAGAATTGAGAATCAAAATAAATTGCTTTTAATTGTAACCGATCAATAATTCCAGATTATATTTGCCAGTTATTAACTTACAAACTGATATTTATTTAAGTAATTAAATTAATTAACCAACACAAATGTTATTTACTTTGAATCTAATTCGTACCTCAAAAGTTGAATTACCAAAGGCTTCATATTTTTCATTGCCTTTCCGGCAGTAATAGGCTGAAATTAATTGGATACCAAACACGTGTACACAGCTATCACGCAATATGGCATTCCCATTTAGGCGCAAATGAATTATTTTCCTGTTTCGCATTTCTCCTTACCTGTGTTCAAATTTGAGCAGTATTACAGAATGTAATTAAACGATGGAATTTACAAATTACTCTTTTTATAATTGCGAATAATTTCACAAACTAATGAGAATTTCGTGCTTAATAGAAATATTTTAATTTTGCGTATTACATAAATCCATTATTTTATTGTAGAACACAGCACTAACTAAAGAACTGATTTCGGTAATTGTGCTTATATTTATTAAAAAGTGAGTAGCTTAGATAATTAATACTGCACTTTATGACGTATCATAGGAAATACTTACAAGTTCTATAATGCGAAGGTATTGTTGTATCAGAATAAGAGCCTCCTTTAAAAACAAAACATTAATGTTTTTACAATATGAGCCAATATTTCTTCTCCTGTTATAATTTATAGAATTTATGAGTACATAACAGTATGAATGAAATATTATTAGATACTTTGTTAAGGCGGCACTTGATGACTTACCATAAAGCAAGCGAACAGGTGTCGGATTCAAATGAAACAGAGAAATTCTTTTTTGTGTTGTATTTTATTAAAAGAAAATCCAAATAACCAAAATCAACTCCAAATAAATAAAAAACAAAGCAGATAAATAAATAAAGAATAATTCAAAACGAAACTAATAACAAAATAAAAAGTAAAGTAATTGAACTAATAAAATAGTTCAAATAATAAATTAAAATTCAAAAATAATTGTAATTCCTAATTAAAATGAACCTGTGAAAGGATAAAAAGATAAATATTAGTAAGTTATTTAAACTAAATCTAATGTCAGCTTCAGTGAAGTGCAGTAATTTCAAATTTGAAGTGCCTCCAACACGAGTACACAGGGGAAGTATTTTGATTTTCCCCAGGATGTCTGGGGAAGCACTTCTATAGGGGCTGCACCAAACGAATGTGAACACACTGCACTTCAATGCAGTACAATGTGATTCCTAACAACTCCAAAACGAGTCTGCTGAAAGAGTGAACGAGATTAAAAGAATTGAGAGTATTTATAGGTCGTGAGATTGGCAAAAGGAGTACAAAACGAGCGCAAGAGGGAAGTAAAATTTGGGAAAGGAAAGGATTTATACTTCAATACGATATAATTACAAAATTTAGCCTCAAGATGGCTTAGAGTTGCACTTTTAGAACAAGCGCCCTATGTTCAGCTCCACTACGAGTCCGAATCGAGACTGATCTAGCCTGTGATGTACTTTTATTTATGTATATAAAAAAAAAATAAGAAGAGCCCATGTACCAGTTGACATCAATAAAATGTCTCGGCTGCCAAAAGTAGCAAAAATTTCTAAATGCACATAAATGTGCATTTTTGAAGTTGTTTGGAGACAGATGCGGCTAAAAAAATGTATAACAAGTAATTAACATAGGCGGAGGGAAATCAATTTGCTAATCTTTTTAGGAACTTGAGGACAATTTTGGGATGGAGTAGGTGGTAAGTTAATTGAGAACAAACACAACATACTTATTTATTTTTAAAATACAGTTCTACCCAATTCACCTAACAAAGGAAAAGGAAAACCTCCAAGGTCGCGAGTTTACTATCTATTGCTCACGAAATGAGCTCTATTATGAATTTTGCATCGGTACAAAGTGTCCTAAATTTCACTGAAAGGACGAATATTATGCACATTCGGAATAAGTCTACATACGCCTACGGAAAAGCCATGAGAGCAATGAATGCAAGAATTCTTTTTATGAGAAGCTGCAAAAAGTCTACAATAATATTCAAAGGCATAGTATAAAAGTAGTGCTGGCCGATTTCAGGCATGTATGTATTAGACCCAGTGAGACCAAGAAATCTCGAAGTGTAAAGCAGCACAGCTTCGGATTCCAAGGGGTCTGTTTTTTCGGGCACCTAATTTTCTCCAATGTTGAACTTATTTAAGAGAAACATAAGATGAGACGACCAGAATGCTAATGGAGGTATAATTTCCTATGTCTCGAAGGGATCTAGCACAGTGCGCCTAATAAGAAAAGGTAGTCCTTTAAATAGAAAGGACAATAAATTGCACCCAAGAAGATAATTCTTATAAAAACAAATACGATCGAACCGTTTGAGCAAAAATATAAACTTAATACAATCTGAAGCCAGCGTTTGCATACGGAATCTAGTGATATACAAACAGACGATCCATATTGGAAATAAGGCAGTATCATAGCGCGTGCCAATTGTCTTCGGATGATGATAGAGAAAAGATGAGCATCAATCCGAACTTTTCTCAGAGCCGCATAAAATTTCATTAAAATGGTCAACATATAATTAGAATAAGTCTAACGATTATTAATCACCACATCTGAATTACTTAACTACCATATCAAATTTTTCTCTGTTACCGCGCCATCGATATGACGGGTGAAATTTTTTATCACATTAATTATTTTATTACTCACACATTTGGTCCAGAGAAACCCAAATCACGCAGGCGAAGTCGCGGGCAGAAGCTAATAATAATATAATAATAATAGTATATATGTTTCATGGATAATATACACAAGATTTATAAATCTTTTGTACGTGCTATTTAATAAAACGGAACTAGGGATTATACAATATCTGGGCGGAATATGCTTATTCACATATCTAAAATAGCCAACAACAATGTAAATAAATTCAAGTCAACGACAAAAACATAATTACAATTAACATGAGTATTCTATAGCCGTCTCAATTCGTAAACGGGTGTACATAAAGGCAATTGAATACAACCCCAATGGAATATGAGCTGTGACTGTGACAAGCTTCCTAAATGCATTGACAGAGTGTGCGAATTGAATAAAAAAGGAAGACTATTCCAAATTCACAGGAGAGGAATTTTCCATATCGGTTTTATTAAACTTAGGTATTGTAATGTTATGGTTTCGTGAATGAATAGAGAAGTTCTTCCTTCCTAAGATAGTCCGGCTCACCGTGTCCTCTAGAACGTTGTAAAGAAGAATCAGTAACTTATATTTTAAATAAGAATTTGTAGATGAACCAAGCACGTTTGTTGTACATGGTGAAACATAATCAAATCTTTGTAGGCCAAAGATAAAGTGCACGCAGTCATTAAATGCTACCTCAACCCTACGCGACCATACGCACTTCCAAATGTGGAGTATTGAATAATCAATGTTTTCACCAATTTAAGTCTTATGTTAGTACTCAAGTTAATGTCCGAGTGCCATAACCTACGTAGTTCAGCATAAACTCTACTGAGCATTAGACTAACATAATCACAACATTCAATATTTCAACTCATTGCATATTGAGTTTAGACAAATCAAAACCATTCAAAGTTACAGGTGGAATGTTCATATAGTCCACCGTATTTCTACAAATATGAATGCACTGTGACTTTGCAGGGTTAAGAGATAAACCATTTATTATGGACTTATTTTATTCAACTTGAAATTAATATGTGCAAGCAATCCAATAGTTGTATAGCTGTACATCATGAGCATGCATATGAACTTTGACACTTTCAATAACTTGTGGGAGATCATTAATAAACATGCAAAACAGCAATAGGCCGAGTACCGAGCCTTGTGGGACACCACAGCGCACAGTTAATGCACTCGAAAGAATGTTTGAAAACGACAAGGAATAAATGTATTGATTAAATAAATCGATATCGTGAGCATTGTAGATATTAAAAAAAGGTAACGATGTACACCTCTTATAAAACAAAGCCACATTAATGTATTTGAGTCTTTGTATCATATCAAGCGTGATGAATGACAGTTTGTGAAATTGAAACGGATAGGTAAGAAGAGGATCGTTTCGTGGTTACTTCACATTACTTTAACTGCGTCAAGAGATTTATCGTGATCATAATCCTGAGCAGCCTATTTTTAATGGAAGAAAGTAATGTATCCATAAGTTGAACTGCACTGAAGAGAGGAGACACTTGGTGAATTTTGTGCTATTACTTTAATGTGAGATATTAATTTCTATTAGACAATTAAGAAGGAATTTTTTGGGTTAATCTTAAAATCCTCGCGTTAGTACTCGTAGTTCCAATATTTAACAAATAGAAATAAATACAGCCGAACGCTTCAATTTTAAATTTCAATAAAAATTTTGGTTACTGGATTGAAAAATTATTTTACATCACCTTTGACTTGGATAACTATTTTTGTCTTCTCGTAATATTTTGTGAACATCTTTTCTCTTCAAGTTTTAGAATTAAATAAAAAAAAACTTATTCTAAAATAACGTGAAATTTTTTTGTGGTCTTAAAACCTCATAAATTTTGGAGAATTAATAAAAAAATATTTTATTGCCATTATGTGTTTAATATTACTCGCCATGAATACAAACGAATTCGAAATACTGTGACTTAAGTAATTGATTAAAATTCTGTTCTCGTTCTTTTTTGCAGATTTCCCTACCCGGCACCGTATCTCAAATTTGGAAGCCAAAATCCTACAAAATAAGTACCTACATATATAAAATACTCATCCGTTGATAGACATAAGGCATCCTGGCGAAACTATTTAATTCAGTCCCTGTCATTATGGAGGGACCAGAAGTCACATTTCTCTTCCAATTTGGGAATCTTCGAGATGCCGTTACAGTTCCAGCAGCAGCATTAAATCTTAAATCTTTGAAGGATATGGCATGTGACTTTATCAATTCCAAGGTAAGATGTGGCGCATGTAAATGAACAGCTATAAGTGGGATTCAATTACTAAAGTACGTATATTTGATCCTATTTTGATTGGATCAATGTTCTGAAGTTAAAAGATGTTTGGGTACACAATTTATGCTTACGGAGTGTTCAAAGTTTTGTACAGAGCTTAATTAATTTTGCTTCGTAATTAATTACTCGCATTTATGTGGGTGGGAAAGTATTGCGTATAAAATTTCGATACTCGCTACATTATTATTTGCCCATTATGAAACAATAACTCAGATGATAAACATTTAAGGATAGGCAAAAAAATTTGGATTCCTCTTGATAGAGGAAATTTTTTCTCTGCTTTTACTGGTACATATAACATATTTGTGTATAGTTTACAACACTATAATTTCTTCGAAGATAGCTCTGATCATTGTCATATTCTGCTTCCAATAACAACTTATCCAACCATTAAGTCAGCACTATAAACCAATACATACTCGTATTATTGATTCGCTCTTAACAAGTGTAGTATTTCAAAAATTTTCTAGAAAAATATGAAAACAAATCTCCTAACAGTTAGTTAGTTGGTTGGTTTATAGGTTGCAGACGAAAAGTAGATCCTGGGCACTCCGAATAAAAAATTATTTATACTATACTTCTGCATCTTGTCAAACTTGTTAGGGACAATTACCATTCATAAGGAGTGCTTTACAGTATCATCATTTTCTTCTCTTCGTGTAAGTGACATTATGCATAAGCTCCATGATAATTTCCCATCCACCACAGAT
>QYTT01086601.1:5368-22241 GCA_006980735.1 Dasypogon diadema
GACATTTCATCGAAGTACATTTTTTCCACAGCAAACAAATTCACTGAATACGAAATTTTATCGAGTAATTGCTATTTACAGAATTAATGTCAGTACAGCGCTTATGGGAAGCTACATTACAATATTATATGCATGCAGTATTGCGGTGCAGCTCACTATACATGGTTGTTTACATTGTTATTTCCTACTTTCTTCTTTTTCTTTATATCTACTTACTATTAATTTTTCATAATAATAATTTTTCTGTTTTTTTTTCCTTGCCTTTGTAACTTCCTTTATAATTGCAATTAAGACTGCTATTTGTTTAAATTTAGTAATTTAGTATTTGGATTTTGCGCAAAATAATGAGCATTGTTCTCACTTGTGCTGTATTAAATAAAAAATAAAGATAAAGAAAGATAAAGAATAAAGATTTTACTCAATTTCCATTCTTACCAAATCAAACACAATTTACGTTATAAATTCCATGAAATGACACTTAATCGTTTAAAATCTGTCATTGACAGCAACATTATCTTCCAGCAAAAGCAAATAAAACAGGTGAGAGTACGTCAAAGTCAAAAGAAAAATGGTAAGAGAGCTGTGCACATAAAGAGACGATAATAACCGATGAACTCAAATGAATCAAATGAGGAAACAAAGAGATAAAATGAGCTACAAATCAAAGCACGGTGTTACCGTTTTACACTAATGGGTAATTTGTTTGTTTTACCAGCGACACTGAATGCTTAATTTATAAATACCAGAAATCATATTTCTTATTTTTTTATGGTTTTTTAATCAATAATTCACCTTTTCCTATAGCCCAAGGTATAACCCATAATTCGAAAATTTCCTCCTTGGAATACCCCTTTAATAAAAGTTTGCATATTTGTCAGAGGCCCCTAATTTGACACTTTTTACCTGGCAATATTTGCCAGTCTCCTTTTACACAATTAATTTAATTGACACATTTTTTAATACATTTTATTTACTGTAGGACGAGCCTTTTTGCACATTTCCCCCTTACCCCCACCTGAAACGTATCTACTGCATATAAAAGGCATAATTGTAGTCTTATTTAGGAAATAGATAGTTATTCGTTGAAAACAGAAACTATGACCATAATTGAAAAGTAAAAAGAGTTTCTCAATTTTACTTATATAAGCGAATTATTTGGAGGTTATAATGGAGTCAGCTGAAAAGATGCTTCCCAAAACAGTTTGAGATATTTTAAAAGAAATCGAAAGAAACTTCATCGAGAATGTTTGGAGAAAAAATTAAATTAAAAGTGATTGTCGCTGAAACGTAAAAACTACGGATGGTAAATGGTAAGACATAAAATACCACCAGTAAAATAAAAATACAATAGTAAAAAGTTATTTAACGACGTAAAATAGATAATAATATTCTATAAACACCAGAATATCGCCAACAATTTCTAAAATACAAAGCAATAAGATTTTCGCCATTTTTCCGAGAGGAGCTTAGTAAAACTTCGCCTTACCCAAAGGTAATTACTGTGCGTGTACAAAAAAAAAAACATTTGTATAAGTGCATGCAAGTTTTTATGTGAAATTACCCTTTAAATCTTCTTGGGTGGAATTAATGGAAGAGCACTGGAAGGTCTAGAAAAGTTGCTCCACCCAACTTCTCACGAATGGAGGATAACAAAGAAAAGTAAAAAAGAGAGGAAATGCACGCTCAGTTCCTCGGTACAAAAGATGAGCTTGCCGTAAAAGTTGGTCCCCAGAACTTCTGAAGTAATGAGTTACGCTTGAGAGGATTTTTTCAAAGGGATTCATCCAGAAGGAATAGGAGCATCATGGTCCCATCGCTTTAATCATAGGAAAAAAAACTGGTGAACAGGCGAATGAAAGGCCCCCTCCACCAATCTAAAAAGACATTTTTGAAGGAAAAACTTCTAGGGGACCCTCTCTTCCTTTTAATTTAATTGCACCGAAGGTGAACCTCCCACTGAAGCTTTAGAAAGAGTGAAACAAATTCGACCCATGCAGACAAAAACTTCTTCTGATGTATTCTCCCGCAAGCCAATAGAAAAAGGCGACCGTAGCCAGAATTGAAAGGCTCAAAACACGCGATGGGGTGACAGTCGCCAGGATTTTTCTAGCCCCGAAAATATAGAGACCAGTCTGAAGACTTTTGGGTGATAACCGTCAAAAAAGTAGTTCATAACGTCGCCTTCGCCACCATTGTCGAACTGCCATGATAATTCTGAATCCGTCCCGAGTCCTGACCGGGCTAGGTCCCTGTTCCCAATCATTTTGTACAGCAACCTGCCTGACTCCCGGCTGTAATTCAGCAGGAAAAGAAGTCAGTCGTATTTTGTGGCGGTGGTCAATAAAATTTTCGGGTCTTGGCGGTCCGCGGAAACATACCAAACTTTTAACACGACACGAAAGACGGGGGACAGTTGCCAAAAAATTTCGCCGCCGGAAATAGAAGATTTGTTTGGAACTCTTTTATATTCAGCTCGTTTCAAGCAAGCAGAGTTATAGAGCTCTGGCGGAGTAATCCGCTTGTCTGTGCATATTTTACGCTTACTAGCGAATAATTTGTAGCTCAAGTACCCACTCGAAATAGAATTGTGGTCTTCTAGCGGTCTCTTGAAGATAGCCATTCCATTCCGCCCAGACCCAAACTCCCCCCAGAATTTGCATATGAAATATTGCCGCTCTGCGCATACCATACACTAGCATACAGTCAGGAAGGGCGAGGGAATAGGGAATGCTTTGTGAACATGATTGAACACGGAGATTTGGGGATATCATCCTGTCGCATCAGAGGAGTTCCCAAACGAGCACATATCATGGATACCGACACGAATCACATGCAGTTGATACATGGCCGCGTTATCCACCTCCTCTAATACCTTTTGTAAATCGAAGTTATGATGGGGTGTTATCGCCATGACAACGTCATTATCCCTTTTGTGGAGTGAAACTCTGTATCTGGATTTGTATCTTAATTTGGTGTGGAGCTGGCATGAAAGTGATATTGTTTGGTGAGGGAGGAATGATAACACACCAACATCCAGCAGACACTCCGGAGCTTATCTGGCAGTTTCATTCACATGCTACGAAATTTCAATGTGGATTTATCTAGCCTCGCTTTAGCCGAAATATGCTGTCAGGATTGGTCCTTTAAAATCGCACGAGTTATACTTCCTCAAATATTAATTGCACTCCGTTAAAGTTTCCTTGAGGATGTGATGATTTTCGGGAATTATTACTGAGACAAATGAAATAAATTTCTTCCTGGAGTAAGTTTTTGGATGTGGCAAGTAAAAATTAAGCAAGCAGTTCTAGGGAAAACTTTGAAGCAATTGCTATTTATGAATTTGCAACTCAAAATTAAAATTATATAGGGAGGGATGATTTGAGGGGGGCAAAAAACAACATATTTTTAAGGAAATTTTATTAGCCGCGAAACAACAGTGGAATAAACCCTGTAGTGTCAACTGTTGAAAACTTACAAGTCTTTATATCAGTCAGTATTCTGCTGAGGCCGAGATTTTTTTACCACCCTGTAATTCGAAAACAATTCGGAGGTGAGGATTAATTTTTGCAAAAACCTTTCTGAAACGCCCTGTATATGAAATGAATATGTCAACATAATTAACATGCCGTCCTACTCTGTCTTCTGGGTTCTACTCTGTACTCTGCCTTCTACAGCTGCTGCTGCTGTGTTACTTGCGTTCTCGTTTTATCCTATCTTTTACTATCTAATCACATTCACTTTTTCAAGTAGCTTTGCTTTAACCGTGCACTAATTGTTACGGTTCTGTTTGAAGAAATACACCTAACTCTCGATTTACACGGTAGATTGGTTCGGCAAAAAAAGCCGTGTAAATCGAGCATTAAGAATCCATCCGAAATAATTTATCATAAGGTCGGATATGACAACATATTTTGTCATCGTTATCAAGATATTGGGTTTGATAACCAAGATTATATAACACATATTCTCGTTAAGGGATAGAACGATCGAGAAATTTCTGAACATATAAAAAACGCCCTAAACACTGTACAACGTTGGTGTCTACGAGGACGGTGCGATACGGTCTACAGTTCAACCCGGAAAAGACAGTAATAGTTTTTTTAAGATATTGCCTAAGCTCAGGGGACAACTCTATGAAGGAAATTTGGGAAAGGAAGACTTGGAAATTTTAACCTTACAAATGTTGCAAGTGAGCCGCAAATTCTTTTTGGATGAATTTTTATTGTGCAACATCCCAATGATTTTACAAGTACAATTCTTGTCAGTAGAATTGCCTCAACCACTGGTACCCAGAAAAATCACCGTGTCCTGTGCGGAATTCGAACCCACGCCAACAGGGAAGAAACTCTGCGGACGTGCGCCTCAGCCCGCTCGACCACCGGCGTGGGTTCCCGTCACAAAAAAGGAATACTAAACTTGGGAACTCTTACTTGAGGGAAACGATTATAGGATTCTCAAAAGAAGTCAAACATCTTGACCTTACGCTTAATGACTTACCTGGAAGTCTCACTTTAAAAAAGTAATTAATAGGCAAGAGTCGATATGAACGTGCAAATGCCTTTTAGTACAACCTGGGAGCTTAGGCCAGAAATGATATTATGACGATACTAAGCGTATCTGCCCTACAGCACCCTTAGAGGCTTTAATGGACCTCCTAAAATTATATCTACATATAAAGCGGGCAGCGGCATTAAGTGCCATCAGACTAGAAAGAATGAGAGCTCCTATCGCCGAACTAGACGGATAAAGAATCAGTGTACTTGTTGAATGTTGTGCCATTAAAGCATGTCTTTCAAGGTGATCCCAAATTGCCGACAGGCATGTGGTGCTCTGGTAGCATGACCTTCGAAAGAGGATCCCTCGTCTGGTGTACATATGGTTCTAGGATGTAAGGGAGAAGAATGATATGGATTTATGATACAAATCATGGGACCTCGAAACCGCTCGGTACTGCTCAAAGCAGAGATTCACGCCATAGAGCTTCGCCCACACGTTAATATCAATAAAGGTATAAATGGTGTAACAATAATTATACTATTGGACAATGAGGCAGCACTAAAAGCATTCGCCTCATTCACTCATAAATTTGTGTGGGGCTGTTTGAATGCCCTCAATCAGTTGGAACAACACATTGGGTTGCCTTGTTGTAGATACCAGGACAGAAAGCATAAACTACAAGAGAACAAAGCTAGAATAAATTATTAATAGGTTCCGATTGACCCCAATATCAGCTGATAAAATTATCCATGGAAGTGAAGAGGGCAAAACATCTACGTAAAAAACTGGCAAATATAATACCCACTTTATGCTTCACAAAAGAGTACAAAAGATATAAAATAAAAATTCTTTCCTCTTATCGCGTCCCACCGAAATCCCATCATGTCTCATCTCTCTTTCCAATCCCTCGCCCCGGAGCGTTTCGAACTCTCCTAACTTCAGCATCTTAGCGGCTTTGGTATTCAATAACCTTAGTTAGATGGGTCACATCCTTGCTATTGTAAAGAATGCGATGAAATGCCTGGACTGTCTACAGCAATGCAAGAAATACTTCATCCCATTTGACGTAGCGCTCATTTTCAAGACTCATATCCTACCTAGAATTTAATTCGCATATTTGCGGAGGGGCAGAATGCACTGCATTGTTCGCGTTGGATAGAGTCTTTAAGGCTTATTGGAGAGAGACGATTACTTCTAACATGCACACCTTACGCTCTTTAATCGCTACTTTCATGGACATTGTTTCAACAAAATCTTGGGTCTGATTCCTACTAGATCGATCGTTGCGCGTGACGCCCGCGCATCAAGCCGTTTTCATCCTTTCGTTCTTGAGATACGCTTGAGCAGATCAGTAAAGTTCTGCGAATCTATCTTGAGCAGAACAACACGAATGTGCAACAGACGTCGCCAATGAGTTTGGAAGCCTTCTTTTGGACTCTATCCAAGGCGGACCATGTATACCATGTAAACTTGCTTCTACCGAAAGAACAAGTACAACGAAGTACTTCTTGCATGCTCACGCCGACCACGGTAGTGGATTTGGGAATCGTTTGATAAAGATCAAGCAGATTTTTTGGATTAGCTTTGCTCCAGGCGAAAACTTTTGCAATGTCGTCGTTAAGCGATCCAATGTTACGTGCTCGATTATTAGCAGTACACGAAATCAAGGGTGCTGTCGTCAGTAAACCTGAAAATTGGGTTGGAAGTGAGAGAAAAGAGGTCAATAATGAAAATAGCGAAGGACACGGAGGGAATACAGAACCTTCTGGTGCACCGAAATTGATTCTAAGTATAAGAGTTAGAGATTCGACCAACAGACCAAAATAACACAGATGGCGATCGTAAAGGAAACCTTCAGTCCAAGTGAAAAGAGATTGGTGCCGACTAAATACTGGAAGCTTGACTAAAAGAGCAGAGTACCAGATTCTGTCGAAGGCTTCTGAAGTGTAAAACGAACCATTTGCGACTGCCCCAAAATTGTGGAGACATTGATACCAGCGAAAGGACAGTATTTGAAGGTGCGACACGAAATCCATATTGGAGGTCGTACATCAGTTTAGTTGTCTCGGTGGATTTCATCAATTACGAGTTAATAAGATTCTCCGAGACCTTAACCAAGAATTAGCTAAACATGGGAACGTTTCCGTGGCGAGAGAAAAATATCTTTTAAATAGAATGAATGACATAATTTTCTCAGAGCCTTACAATTACCCAAGAAAGAGGTGCAGCACTGCAAGATCAAGGGCGAAGCACTGTCACTCTTTGCCTTTGCTATTAACAAAACAAGTTTCAAAGAACATTTTTACAGAAGTTGTGACATCTCCAACCACATCTTTCTTTAAAAAAAAAAAAAACTATTATCAAATTTACAATTGATTTTATTATTTACTGCCATCGAAACAACTCAATTAAATCATTGACACACTCCACGATTTGATACAGATCGACCCAACAGATCACATCGATGATCAAGAGCGTTGCCACAAATTTGCCACGGGTAATGCATTTGTTTGGTTGCTGGTGGGAATCAGGAGAAAGTTACACTTCCAGTACCCGCCATCAAAGGATACTCATTCCCATAAAACAGGATGACATGCACATTTTGCACTGACAATCATTACTGCGATTGCTACATTGATGCGACCGCCGGCAGCATCCCTTCCGGTTGTATCCTTCGTATAGCCTCGAATTGTCGAGGAAAACAGCTACTTCCGAGGGGAGGAAACCCAACAATAGTCGGGGTGGAGTACCTTTTCAAATTGCTTAATTGGCGTGAACTTTGATTACATAAACACACTTAACTCCTGCATGGGTTCCGATTGCGAACACCGTGGATGCGTGTGTCACACGTACAGTACTCAATGGAAATATTTGATCAGCTTAATAGATTTGGGCAATTGCTCATAGTCATTACATCGGACACCAATCATGACAATATTTTTTCCAGTGATTTATGCGATCGCGCAAGAAAGTATTGTGGGAAAATCGTAAAATGTTGCTTACTTCTAGAACTCACCTATTCTAGCTTTGTTGTCGATCACACTGTCTAAGGTTTGCGCTAAGGAATTTGTTATTGCCGAATTAGTCGTAACCTGAGGCAAGGATTCAATTCTGTATCGTTGTCCTGTTGTTCCTGTCGCTGTTGTTATACAATTTCCATTAACTACTAGACCCGAAGAGGTGGAAGAACTATTTACACCTACAATACAACTCGTTGCACTGCCATTTATTGTGACAGATTCAAGTGAATCCGCTAACCTTGGCGTCGAGTATATATCACTGCAAGAAAAATAATGGAAATTAAGGAAGATAGGTCCATTTCCAACTCAACATCTTACCTAAAAGCACTGGACGTACCAAAAAAACTTGTTCGATCCTGTAGTGCTGCCTTAGCTTTTTCCACACTCTGTTTCAACTGTTCGAATGTGGATTGATGGAATCGATATGACGTCCAGTCTGGTGAACACTGCCCCAAGCCTATACAATCCTCCGTTTTAACTTGTGTTGTTGTCGGAGAGACCCGCTTAAGGTCCAGCGCTGTCTGATATGAACATGAGCTCTCATACATGGCAGCGTCTGAAGTCCACTTAAGCCTAAAAAAGGATTTAGAAAACGATGTTGAGGAATTAATTTTCCTTGGTTGTATTATGTTCAAAATTTCTAATATAATAATATAAGATATGCTGTTTATCAGTGGGTTGAATTACCTCATCTTTTAGACTTGAGTGTTTTCTGAATTTCTTCTAATGAACAGTTATCCACTACATATTGTAACTCGTCATTCAATTATTTAACTTTTGGCTGTGGTTCAGTGTTGGCTAGTGAAATAAGCTAAGAAAAATTTAAAAATTGTTTTTTGTAATACAAAACTCTGGTCTGGTCAAACATGGAGCATTTCCGATAGCTTGGTTGCAGTCGAAAATGAGATATGGATCATATGCAAAACAGTAATTCGCAGAAGGCAATAATTCGAAAACCAAAGCAGAGTAAAAAACAAGAGAATTTTTGTGGATTACGTGTGATCGGCAGTGGATTACTAACTATAAACCCATTAAAAGCGAAAGGAACCTATGTCCAGTGACCAGAGCGCTTTGAAGAAAACTCCAAAATAGGTTTCATTTTTCAATTAAGGAATAATTTGCTGCTATTTTATGGCGATGCTACACTCGGCTAGGGCCACACAACAAAAATACAAACAGTTTGGGGACGAAGAGACTGTTAAAGAATTCCTAGATTCCAAAAATCCAGTTTGTTCATGAGGAGTTTGTGTACTTTATCATTTAGAATAGCATTTCGATGTATCTTACATTTTTAATATAATTTATTATTGAACTTGGATAAACTGTTTCCCTGAGGATGCATCTTCTACTACCCTAACCAGTCGAAGATTTACCAAACTGCAAAAACAGAGTTTATAATGTGGACGGCAACATCCTTGGGCCACCACACAATGCTGTTCCTATAATATAGATAGATATGCTATTTAGCTTCGTCCGGCGATGGACTGGGGGGAGGGGGGATCGGAGAGCCCAAACACGGGGCCGCTGCCCCGAAGTAGGTAATGTCTAGCGACGGTTCGGGGGTGGTGGACTGGAGACAGAGAGACAAGGTTTAGTCGGTAGACCCGGGTTTTGCGGGGAGTTCGACATACGGGGGGCTAGTCTCTCTAGGGTGTGTAATGCATCCCCCCCCCCTCTGCCAGAAAAAAAAACAAAAACAAAAAAAATATGCGATTTAGCTACAAACAAAAAGCCTAATATCGAGGTGGAGTATATTTTGGTTTGTTGGGTCCAAAAAACAATTTATATTTTATACATATTTCAATAGTTTCAAGAGTCTAACATATTGTGCTAAAACCGAAAGGAAGACCTTAGTTACGATGGCAATAGAATTAATCGGTGTGCGTGTACGTCTTCCCACGAATTTGACACGTTCTCTAGGGGCAGGCCACCAGAATCTGTAGGCTTCAGAAGCAATTCCAGGCGAATGACACAGTAAGAGCTTTCGGGATTTATTCATCACAGCAAACTTTCAGAAGTTCAGTTCAGTTCTGATATATCTTTATAGACATAGTTTACACGTCATAGTTATAGGTGAGCTAAGAACAACAATATCGTTTTGCTATCATTTCCGCTACATTATTTTAATCCGCTCCAGCATTTCGGGATTTGTGGGACTTACGACCCATTGGAAATTTGTGTAAACAGACAGCAGACAAATTGGATGGTTAGTAACCCCCGAAAAACTCTTCCCGGAATTATTATGGATTTACTACCTTAGGCATTAAATTCTGTAACTATAGCAAATACCTTCAAAACAAAAACATCGTATTTGGTCTTATAACGAAGATCTTTTTCAAGATTCCGACTTTACGCCGCCTTATGTTACGCACTGCAAAAACATAAATGCTCAAAACAATGAGTCACTTCGATCTTCTGGATCGACGGTTGAATAAAAGTGTAATATAACTCTTATCAATTGGCGCTGGACCTCAGGACAAATAAATATAATGACTTCTCGCTAGAATCAATTGGGCAGATATCACAAGGTCCACAGTGTGTTAAGCCTAATCGAAAGAGGTCAAGAGAGTCAACTATCTTTTCTGTTAATGCCCAACCTCACCGGTCCTAGAAAAGTGAAATTCGGAGAATGGGTTCCTTTTATAATGCAAGCATCTACTAAGAAAGGGTTTACAAAAATTCATTCTTATTGAAAGAGAACTTTCAGTCATCGCAAAATTTTAACAGAGAAAATTTTTGCGTGGTACGATTTCCATCAAAACCTGAATTAATCAAATTAAATGGCACACCTACACCGTCTTTATACAGAAACCTCCCACAATACCCCCACCCAAAGCAGTAAAATGTAACCCCTTTTCGACAAAGTGTTAGAAAGTCGCCATTATCTTCAGGGATTTGCTAATGATTATCCTAATACTGTTGTCCAAGTGGTTGCTTGCAACAATTCTAGCATCCCTAATCAGTAGTTTCATAAATAAATAAACAGACGATAAATTACAAAAACAAATTACAGGGTGGCTTCCATTGCACGGCAGTGAAGCGAGTGAAGCGACGAAGGGTGGGAGGGCGTATGCAAAGGAAGAAGGAAGACGTGCGTACATACAGACTAACACGCGTAGTAAGTCGTTAAATCTAATGCAAACGTCTATGTTGGGCTTGAAATCGGGGAATCGGTAAGCATAAATCAAATTGTACTACTTCCGGTACCAAATCTGAATATTCATGGGCTTAGAAGGGGTATGAGCTGTATGACTTTATCAGTGATGACGAAGGGATAACTTTAAAGCAGCATCCAATGCAAATGGAAGGCCAAGTTAAATTCGAAGAATTTTTGATTAGTTTCCCTGCAATTTATAGAAATATTGAAGCTTTTCGCGTTTTTAGGGCTTATTTTTGAGTAGTGCTTTCAAATTTTCAGGTTTGATGTTTATTGAAACAGGAAATAAAGGTGTGAACGTTTTCCCTGTCCAATATTTGAGTACTACCACACAAAATTGGAGCATAATTTAATTAAAGACACCAATTTTTCTATGATATTTTCAATATTCGAATGAATTTTTATCCACCTCAAAGTGCCTCATGGTATATAGTGGAAGCGATTGTTAACTCATTGTTATTAGTTTGGTTGATTTTTCGTAAGTTGAAACTCTGAAACTAAAAACTCGAATTCAAAAATTAAAATTGGAAAATTTTTTCCTTGTTTGAGGTCCATTAAAAGCAGAAATTTTGAAGATGGAATTAGCTAGCGAGCTGGTAGCCTTTCCGAAGTGTTGACCTATTCCGACCTGCTCTAGATACTCACCAAAGCTTTTAAAAATTTAATCAACTTGTTTAAAATTACAAGCATACATTTTATATGGGAGCAAAAATAAATTTGAAAAAGCCCCTAATGAGGAAGTATTCGCAATTTTCAAATTCAAATTCTTCAATTTTGATTTTTATTTTGCTTTAGTTCTTAAGTATGACATGAAACTAGCTTGTTAGCAACAAAAAAAAAATAGTATGTGCCTCACTCACGTAAGCTCACACTTGAAGTGAAATCTGTTTCGTGTATGCCTTTGGCACTTTTAACTATTTCTCACTAATTAGATTTTTGTTTAAAACACTTTATAATGATTTAAAAACTATTATTTCCACCGACAAACTGCACACAAAAGATCGCCTCGCCTCGGGAACACCGCCAATGGCACCTACCTAGGCATAACATTTAATCCGAAATTGGATTTTATTTCTCATATCAATTACGATGCATCCAAAAGTAACTTCATGCTTGAATTCAAATTTCCTAAATATTATATAACTCTTTTGTCAGAGCACTGCTCGAGTATGCTGAGGCTAAGTGCAATTTTTATTAGATTTTCACTTAAAGATCTGCCTTAGAATGACTCTTTGATCTTTCCACTTTATCACAAGCAGCTCAAACTTTTCAATTTTACTTCATTGTGGGAAGAGTTGCCGACATAGTTTTCGGTACCAGCATTTGAATTTTAATAATTGGAAACGATTATTTCCACAGTCTCTGGTGCACCCCAGGAAAGCCGTCTTGGTCCGGTATTATTTACACTCTTCATCAGTGACATTGTCAATATAATATCTTTTGCCAAATATTTAATATATGCCGATGAGTTGAAGCTTTTCTGCTGTATTCAATCAAGAGAAAATTGTGTACTTCTCTAGTTTGATATTGCTAACTTAATACAATAATATACTATCTTTTAATGCGAGCTAATGTAAAGTTATGACATTCCATAAGTTCCGAAATCCTCTGACCTGTAATTATAATGTTAATGGTATAGTGATTCAAAGGATTAAAGAATTTAAAGGCTTGGGCATTATTTCTGACACAAAACTTACGTTTTCAAGTCATTTTAAGTTTTTGTGTCATTTTAAAAAACTACAGTTCAGATTAAATTGATATGCCCAGTAATAAAGTATCCCTATTTAATCCTAGACTGCAACAAATGCGAAGTTTCTACTTTGCTTTATTTTCAGGAGTAAAATCAAAATTTATATATTTGGTTTGGGGTTACTTTGAACCCCCCCCACACTACTTGCTTATAAACGTTTGTATTGATGCGAACAATGATCAATCTCGCTATATTTATTGGACTGTTTGGGAGTTTTGTTAAATCTTCTGTTCTGGCGTGGAATTGATAACCATGGCTGGTGTTGAATACAGTACGGTCGCGGTAATAGCAACTCTCAATAATTGCAATATCGCGGTAATTGCAACCAACATTTTCGTTTATAAGGTATCTGATAATCGCAACTACTCTCAATTCTACATTCAATAATTGCAACTGAATTTCAATATATATGGTTAAGCACTTACAGAAAATGAGTTATTGTTTGTAATTCTTTCTCTGATTTGTCTCATTCGTGAAGGAACATATTCAAAACCTTCTCAAAGCATTCATAAAGAAGAGCTTATGTGTGTGCAAACTCCCATTCGTGGCTAGTGCTTTTGATTTTTACGTGTTATGCTTTTGTTGTCACCTTTTCAAGCACAGTAGAACGTGCTAAAGCAATATTATTCAATAGAACCGTTAAGTTGAGAACTTTAATCACTGCGCTTTATGTTGCGTATTGTGTACTTTCTTCAAGTTAATCTAATTAAAGTAAGATATGTCCAATGGTGCAGATTCTTTACAAAAACAGCACAAAAAACTTTCAATTGCCGATAAAATATAAATAAAAGTGTTGTCAATAGGCTATGGAATCAATAAATCAACATTTTGTAGAATTAAGAAAAATGAAGCAAAATTTAAAAAGTTCCTCGCAGACACGGAATCTGGACACGGAAATGCTACGTGAATAAGCCTTTTATTAAATATTCCTGTGCATCATACATTGACTGTTTTAATTAGTGGCAATTATCGCGACCGTACTGCATATATATTTTTAATTATAAAATAAACAATTCGATTCTCCAATACAAAGATTGCAATAACAAAATTACATTGCAAATTTTTTATTTGTATTTTCGAAAAATCGAGTGTGTTTCGATCAGCAAAACCCGTGATCTTATCAGCATGGTATAAGTGCTGGCCTCACCTGCCGTGGACACACTAATTGGAGATCCAACAATTCGATCCATTTATTGTTCAAATTCCTAATATCAGTCGTATACGAAGGCTGGATGGCACTTGAAAATTTACAAATTGAATTTTAACTTCTCCGTACGGATACCGAGATCGCATATCTTGCTTTCTAGGAAATCGTTTTCATTCTTGCTTGTGTTTAAAAGCAATGGCTGCGATTTCGGTGTCCATATTGACAAGTAAAAATTCCATTTGTCCCTAATTTTCTCTTGTAAGATCTTCGCATTTTGTTTATCTAGATACAAATTATAGAACATAAATTATAGAACACAAATTATAAGAACATAATGAAATATTATCAAAATTGTCCCAAAAAAATTATCAATTTCCCACTAGACTTATGTATGTAGAAAGAATCCGCGTAAATTTTTTGAATATTGTAATGGTAGTTAAACTGTTAAATTTGGAGGATGTTGCAATGATGGCAAAAAAACTTAATATTTCAGTACTTAAGTAAACTGCAAAAACAACTTAAACCAATCACAAAATTGCACGTAATCACTGGATACATGTCTACTGGACAAGATTCTGACAACGTCGTGGACGCCGCGTAGGTATTGATCGCTCCAAATTCAAATCATTGCAATTCGGAATAGCTATCAAAGCCACCCCGTAAGATCAATTTCACCCCATTTTATAGTGCTAAAGAATTTCGAAATCCATATCCGATATAGCTTCTCTTTATCAATCAATGATCTATGCTAGAATATGCAGCAACCATATGGAGTCCTCAACATAGCATTCGGAAAGCTAGAATAGAAGTTGTGCAAAGAAGTCTTACTCGCTTTATTTTCAGAATGTATAATGTATTGGGAGGTACAATCCCACCGTATGAGAGTCGATGTCAACTCTTGGAGCTGCAAACGTTTTACAGTCGTCCAAGTTATTTGCGTACTTTCTTTATAAAGGACACTTTATTTGATATAAATTCTCCAAAATTATTGTCTATGATTGACTTGAATCTACCAATACACGAAACATGCTATACTATCCTGCCCATAGAACTATGGTTCTTCTGCTGTTATCACAGCATCTATTCGGACATTTAATGAATCTTGCTTATTTGTTTAATTTGATTTGACTAGGAAAGAGAATTAATTTAATAATTGAACTTGTTAACAGAATTTAACTGAATTAATTTTGGTAATGCAAATTTATCCCTAGCATGTAACATCATGTATCGATAGACTTAATCAAATAAATAAACAAATTGTCAGCCACATATGTATACCTGTTTGTCTGCTCTTCAGTCCTTTCTGAACTGACCGGCTTAGTTAGAACTTTACAGATTTGGTCCGTATGAATGTCTCCATAATTTAAAGATGGAGTGTAGCAATGATGGGCAAATTCTCTACATAATGGTACGGTTATACTTTGCAGCTTTTGCTGCAGCCACAGCAGAAAAGTTGCGCTATTCGAGGCTTGCAATGTGTAAACACCTCTGAAACAAGAAAAATTGTGCCTCCAGCTCTCGAAAAGTTGCAGCTTCTGAGTTGTGCGCAGCAAAAACTGAAAGCTGTGCGCAACTTTTTTGCAGTAAGTATAAAACACCATTGCAACTTTTATTATTATTATTAATTTATTTATTTATTCGTCCGCAGAGGGCAATCTCCTATAGACTACATTAAAAAAAATATATAGGAGCGGTTTATTTCTTATATGGAACAGAAATCTTAAATAAGGTAAGCAGTGAAGTACATTTAATGCGATGGCAAAGAACATCTCTAACAAATCAGACACGAGCAAGAAATCGTCTAGTATCCAATGTTTGAAGATCAAGAAGAAGACATCTTGAACCATATGAAGGAATACCACGGTCCCAATTCATTTTACGAATGACAAAACGAGTAAAAGTTCCTTGAGTTTGAGATCGTTCCAATGATGAATAGAGAGATTTCAATATATAAAGATCACTAAAATCGCAAAAGTTCCTTTTAATAAAACCTATCATCTTCATAGCCTTAGAACAGATAAGGCAAATATGAGAGGAAGGTTTAAAATCGTTCCATCAATGCGATACGAAAACAAAAGAGGCTCACGTAAGCTATAGAAGGAGTATTTCTTACATTTACACCACAAGACCAGTGCATCGACCACATTTTGCAATAAAACGCAATCCGAAAGAGAAGAAATAGAAACAAGAACCTTTAAATTATCAGCAAATAACAAAAACGAAGCAAATGGAAATATTTTACAAACATCGTTTAACAGGGGGCCGAGATGACTTCCCTGAGATATTTAGCCACATCAAGCTTTTCAATCCTGGGGAAGGAGATATCTAAGGCCACTCACCTGTAGTGACGTTAACACTGTCAGCTGTTGAGAGATTGAGCTGTTGGGAGGCTCGGCATTTTCTCATCTTACATAGAAATATCAACGTATATGCATCAAGCTCGTAGCACCTTGAGATCGTCAATTATGGGATTCCTCAATGGCCATTTTTAGCGCTTCACTTATTCAAAGTCAACGAGAAACGAAAATGAAAACATTTGTAGTGAAAAAAAGGTGATTATGAATTTGCGGTCCGGACCGGGTAACATTATCGTGGGGCTGACACCCATGTTTTCAAATGTATATTAAATAACCGGCCAAGTGCGAGTCGGATTCGCGCACGAAGGGTTCCGTACCATTATCTATAAAAACGGCAGAAAAAACATGTCTGTTGTATGGGAGCCCCCCTTAAATATTTGTTTTATTTTAATTTAATTATTTATTTTTAAAGTGAATATATAACTAAATATTCTGTGAATATTTCAAGCGTCTACCTGTTGCCATTATCAATATCGAGCAAAAATGAGCAAAAAAATCACGTTTGTTGTATGGGAGCCCCCTTAAATATTTATTTTATTCTGTTTTTTAGTATTTGCTGTTATAGCGGCAACAGAAATACATCATCTGTGAAAATTTCAACTGTGTAACTATCACGGTTCAGGAGATACAGCCTGGTGACAGACGGACGGACGGACCGCGGAGCCTTAGTAATAGGGTCCCGTTTTTTACCCTTTGGGTACGGAACCCTAAAAATTACATGCAAGATACATAGTTCTTATAAACACACGTGCAGGAAAATAAAAGTAGAATGAAAAAGAGTAAAGAATTTTAGGGGAATTCAGAACTAATTAGAATTATCAATTAAAAAAAAAGAAAATAAAACAAGCGATAAGATGAAAAAAAGAGAGGGGATTGGTAATAAAGTTCAAAAATTCAGAATCAATTTATACAATTCACTAGGAAAACTACGATTGTCACTGCTCC